>CBMN010034787.1:559-10848 GCA_000582825.1 Hordeum pubiflorum | reverse complement strand
AAACCGAGCCCCCCAAGCGATTTAGGTCTCGTGAGTTTCCTCCAGCTGATCCAGTGAGTAACCCTCTCCTTGTCTTGTTGGCTCCACCAATAATTCCCAATCATAGAGCTGAGTTCATCACAGAAGGACTTTGTGAGGTAGAAACACGACATGGCGAAGGTAGGGATAGCCTGCGCGACCGTCGTCACCAGCGTCTCCTTCCCCGATTTAGCAATCAGTTTTTCCTTCCAGCCATAAATACGTCCAGCCATGGCCCCCTTCACAAAAGCAAAAGCTTTCCTCCGCGATCTGCCAACGTGTACAGGGAGCCCCAAGTACTTGTCATTCCACGATTCGCTCTGGATCTGCAGCGCGTTCTTCACCTCCGCCTTAACTGTATAGTTTGTGTTTGGGCTAAACATCACAGCAGACTTTTCCAAATTTATGCATTGTCCAGAACAGCTCTCGTATAAGTCGAGGATATGGCGTAGCTCTCTTGCTTCCTCGTATTTCGCCTTGAGCAGCAGAACGGAGTCATCGGCAAAGAGAAGGTGTGACAGTACTGGAGCGTTTTGACAGATTCTTACTCCCGTAATTCTGCCCGCCTGTTCAGCCTCATGAAGCAATGCGGAAAGCCCTTCCGCACAGATAACGAATAAATATGGCGAGAGCGGGTCGCCTTGGCGAAGGCCCCGTGATGGACAAAACTGCTCTGTAAGAGTGCCATTCATCTTGATCTGGTAGCGGACTGAGGACACACAATGCATAACCAGCTCGGTCCATTGAGGTCCGAACCCCAGCTTGCACAGCATGGCCCTGAGAAAATCCCACTCCACCCTGTCGTAGGCCTTGCTCATATCTGCCTTTACCGCTGCAATCCCCTCCAGTCCCCGCTTCTTGTTCAGTAAATAATGAGATACCTCATACGCTACAAGCACATTATCAGTGATAAGCCTCCCGGGTACAAAAGCGCTTTGGTTCTGGGAAATAATCTCCGGGAGCACCAGTTTTAGACGGTTGGCAATCACCTTGGAGACCAGTTTGTATGTTACATTGCACAAGCTTATCGGCCTCAAATCCTTGATTCTGCTCGGGGTTTTGACCTTTGGAATAAGCACTAGGACCGTGTCGTTCCACCCGTCCGGCAGCCTGCCACCATTCAAAACCATGAGAACCTCATCAACAATCTTGTCCCCCATGAAATGCCAATGCTTTTTGTGCACAATCGCTGGCATTCCGTCCGGACCCGGGGCCTTAAGATCCCCAATGTGGTCGAGAGCCGCCTTCACCTCGTCCCGAGACACTTCACCTTCTAGTATAGCTCTCATAGCAGTGGTGACCCTCGGTTGGATTTTATCGATCAGCTCCGGCAACCGCGAGCACCCGGACGAGGAGAATAGCTCCTGAAAAAAAGAACGCACATAGTTATTAAGTTCTTTCCCCTCCTGCACCTCCGACCCATCCTCCCTCCTTAGCTTCCTGATTCGGTTTGCTTTCCGTTTCGCCGAAGCCACCGCCATGAAATACTTGGTGCTTTTGTTGCCATCCTTTAACCATGTCACATGCGAGCGTTGTTTGGCTTTGATATATTTCTTACATTCCAGCTCCTCTACAACGCCTTTTAACCTTCCTTCCTCCCGCACTTTTTCGTCCGAAACGGCGCTCTCCTGCACCTCTCCAAGTCCTTCCTAGCCTTCCTCAATCTCTCCTCCAGCTCTCCCGCCACTTCCTTCCCCCATCTCCCTAGTCTGCCAGCCACACTCCTCAGCGCTGCGGTCACGTCCCCCCTACCCTCCATGCAACCTTGCTCCCATGCGCCCTGAACTTCAGCTGTGCACCCTTCCTCCCTTAGCCACCATGCCTCAAAACGGAACCCACGGTCACCACCAGCTGCCCTCTTACTTTCGCCTTGAGTGCATACGATTATGGGTCTGTGATCCGAGTGTCTGGGGTCCCCATTGAGCACAGAAAATTCCGGGAACCACTCACACCACTGGGCATTAGCCGTCGCACGATCCAGCCGTTCGCAGATGTAATTGTCCACCTCCTTACTGTGATTTCTCCATGTGAATTTATCCCCCGCAAACCCCAGGTCACACAATTCGCAAGCCTCCAACGCCTCCCTGAACCTTTCCATGCACCTCCGCGCCCTTTGTACTCCTCCAACTTTCTCGTCACCGGACAAGATTTCATTAAAGTCCCCCATGCACAGCCAGGGCCGCCCCGACTGGTGTTGCTGCCCCAGAATGCGCAGCATCCTCCATGTTTCTTCCTTCCTATCCCCCTCCGACTCGCCATACACTCCCGTCATTCTCCACACTCTGCCATCCTCCCCAGTCACATCCACATCCACATGCCGTCTGCCCATCGACCTCAGGGACACGTTCAGGCTCCTCCTCCAAAACAACACAACGCCCCTGCTCCTACCCTCAGGGTTCCAAGCAACCATTTGCGTGAGACCCAGCAACCACCGAAACCTATCCAACTCCTTCTCCAATTAGGTTTACAAACTCTTCACTGAGAATGATGTTTGGCAGGAAATCATCTGTAACAAGTATGTGGGTTCCAAAGCCATTTCTCAAATCCATTGGAAACCCGATGATTTCACTTTTTTGGTATGGCATGATGAACATCAAGGAATTCTTTTTCCAATTTGGCACTTTCTTGACCAGGATGGTTCACATGTTAGATTCTGGGAGGACGCCTGGTTGGGCACCACCCCATTTATGGTGCAATATCCTAGTCTATATCAGATTATTAGGCATAAGTTTGTCACAACCGCTCAGGTTTTGGGACAAGAAAATCATGATATATCTTTTCGTAGGGACCTATGAGGGCCTCGCCATGAAACGTGGAATGAATTGCTCACGTGTCTAGAGCACATTTAGTTGTCAAACAAACCGGACGAGTTTGGTGGAACTTGCATTAGAACGGTAGATTTTGTGTCAAGTCCTTGTACGACGCGATGGCCCATACCGATGTTTTGGTTGATAACAATAAATTGTGGAAGCTCAAAATTCCTCTTGGTTTCTAAATAAAGGGGTGATCTTAACTAGACATAACCTGGCATGCTGTAATTGACAAGAAGACATGTGTTTTTTTGTCAAGATGACGAGTCTATTAAACACTTATTTACTGAGTGTAAGTTTGCTCGTGCAGTGTGGGCCATAGTTCAAGTAGTTTCAAATATTTACCTCCCACATATTGCACTTACTATGTTTGGCAATTGGTTGCGTGGTATTGGCAACAATTTTCAGCACATATTCTTGTGGGGGTGGGTGCCTTATGTTGGGAATTGTGGCTTATCAGGAATGATGTGGTTTCCAATAATAATTGTGTTTCGTCTTATGTGCATGTTATTCATCCATGTGCGCAATGGCTCCATATTTGGCCTAACTTGCAAAGCCGGAGGGCATAGACCTTTTTATGATGGTGTCTACCCGGGTGGAGCATACGACAGGGAAGTTTTCTCCCTTCATGGATGGCAGTGTGTTCTCTTGATAGGATTTACCCCACTTTATGTTGGACTATTTAAATTATGTTGTTAAATGATCGTTTATTTTTGGTTGTGTTGGACTTTTTAGATGTGTGCCTCATGCAGTCGTGCTATGCAAAGGTCGGACATTCATTTAACTAGATGATACCCCGCGCGTTGCAGCGGGAAATGGTTGCAATATATTCTAATGTTATTGGTTGTATGGAGCATAAATATAGAAATTAGTAATATCATGTTGTGTAAACATGCATTGATGTGTTGAAACGGTGGGCGAAGAAATCTGAGAAGAGTTTGGTCATTTTTTTGGTTATATTCTAGAATTTGTTGGAGAAGTTAGGGCCAAAATCATTACGAATCATTGAGATGACGGTGCTCATAGCTTCTTGGTACAAGAAGGGAGTAACACCTGATCAAGGTAGAAGTTAGTGCGAGAGATGTTCCTTGTTAGTGCATGGTTAGTTCCGTGGAGGGAGGAGTGGAAATTCGTGATTACTAAATGATACCCCGCCCATTTAGCCGGGAACTGGTTACAATATATTCTAATGAGATTGGTTGTGTGGAGCATAAATATGTGCATTAGTAATATCACATGCTTATTGTACAGTGTAATGCATTTTCACATGCATTGTTGTGCATGGTTGAATGTACATTAAGTATGCTAGTTGGGCAGGGCATGCAACTAAGAAAGAGGAAAAAAACTGATGAGGTGGCATGTGTGATGAGGTGACATGTTTGCATGTTCAGATAAATAGGATAGTGTGAATGAACTTCCTATTTATATAGGACGTGGTTGTATCACCTCGATATATCAACTGAATTTAATGTCCTTTATCGGTAAACAAAATCTAGCTTGGCAAGCAAAGCCATGACAGGGCGGCCAACACAACGCACACGTTCTCTTCCTCTATCCTACCTCCCACCACTACATAAACCTTGTCGGCACTCTCAGTGCCCTCACCACTCCCATTACTATACACAATGCCAATGTCACCGCGTATATTCACTTCTCTCTTGATCTTGCATAAAAAAAACTATCACTGCTGGAGGAACCTCTTTCGGTTCATTGCTGACAAGTACGACAGACTGGATCACATCGACGCGACTGCCCACCCCGACACCAATGACCTGGAATGGTGTCGGGCGGACATTTCCATGCTCAGCTCATATGGTGTACCGTGCCACTATCATGGCAGCCTCCTTAATGTCGTCATGACTGAAGATGCCACCACCCTGGACATCTAGGCGCGTCTCAAGTGTTATTTCCTCGGCAACCTTGTCTCCCACTAGATGCATTTATGCCGACAGTTCAAAAAGACTCACCGGCTCAAGAGCATTGCCATGGACATCTAGCTATGGACGTCGAAATTGAGCTTGCAGAACGCGGGGATAGACAACACTAAACTAGCGGAACGCGTGGGTAGAAAAGTAAGCCAATTGGTTACTTTGTACGTGAACTTGTTGAATAACGCTGGTTGCACTAAAATAAAACACACACTGTGTATGGTAAGAAATCTCAGAACAAGAAAAAATAAAGCGAAACCATGCTAAGTTGATGTTGCTTGTTGGGGATAGCACAAGGAGAGAGGAAATGCATGAAGGTACTCCCTCTATAAAAAAATATAAGATTTAGATCACTACAGTAGTGATCTAAACGCTCTTATATTTCTTTACGGTGGGAGTATATTTAAGATTATGTTATCTACACATTTGTTTGTCTCCCTTTGTATTGATGAGTTGATTAATTTTAAGGTTCAAACTCAAGCCAGAATAGGAGAGTTGCGGCGTCAGCAAAGTGCATCTTTACCGAGATGCATTCCTCCTCGTGTTGACATAGCAAAGGTTAATGTGGGTGCCACTATTTCTATAATATTTGTATGAGGGGTTCGGTGATATTGTTGTTGTATGACACGACTAGGAGGCCTTAGCACTGGAAGTTGATATTTTCTTGAATCGCATCAATATTGCATCATGTAATGCTCTGAAGGAGATAAATTCTGTTGTAGAATGCCAAACATGACCTATCATTAAGGAGACATAACAAGAAGTAGAATTTTTTTATAGGAGATATAGTACAACAACATAGATGCATGTAGAGAGCAGTAACACAGACTATGACAGGGAGCATATGGGTTGCTCAGGAGTGGGTGCCGATGGTGATCAATGTCGGTGCCAGTTGGAAGACGATGGATTAGTTGTTCAAGGTTAATGGGTAAACATTCCTCATCCAACATTGTTGTGCGAAGCTGGCAGATATGGAGTTCGATGGCATCTCCGGAGTGTTGTCCTGGCCGGATTCTTTCATTGGCAAGGTGTATAAAGTTGTAGTTCCTCGATGGAGCCACGTCAAGCTCAGGTGAAGAGGTGGTATGGCCCTTTGCGTTTGGTTCACATTGTGGTGAAGCCATAGACAGGTGACGGATGGCACGATCTCAAACTTAGGGGATTATTTGGTCTTGATTGTAATTCAACATCTTAGTTGCATTCTTTTAGGTTTAAGGATTATATTGTCTTTCCAGTTCTGTCAGGTCAGTTTCTACGCGTCTCATACCTTATTCTATATTATGAATGCGACATGTCCTACCTTAAAATTTAGGTTATGTACTTGTACCTATATACGAGTCATACGCCTTGTGCCCTAGATGAGCACGTCACTCTGTGTCCATGGGCGAGATCGCCAATTGATCTTGGTGTGACGGCATCTCATCTCCAGGTCGGTCGCCTCCCTATTCATCACACATGCCTCACCCACGAAGTGTTTGATCTACCCAAGTTGGATGTCCCTCACTCAAGAACCCTTGTCGATCGACCCCGTGACCATGAATTCCATAGTCATGTCTTCTAGAAATCAATCTAGAAAATATGAATCTACAAGATGCAAGTCATGTTTTCCTTGCTTCAAAATCTAAGTCTTGTATGAGTTTTCTATGAGGGTAGACCTCTTTTTAGATTTTGGCGCATGCCTTAGTTTTTGTTGGTACATGTATTCGGCATGGATGAAAATAGAAGATGTCATCACAATTCATCATAAATTTGAACTTTCAAAATGTTTTAACCTTCAAATCGTAAATACAATGTAGGATTCGTCTTCACTATCATCTTGGTCTCGGTGATTGGTTCGAAACTATACCCATGTCATTATGTTTCGATGATTTTTTCTGTTTTCAAAGTTATCACCAAGTTTTTGATGAAGTTATGTTTGTATTCATACCAAAACTACCAAATGATAACTTCATAACAATATAGTGGCGACTTCATTAATCCTGGGTGGCAACTTCAGGAGTGAAATTTATTTTAGCCAAAACATGCGCATGCGGGATACCTTCCAATTGCATAAGAGGTTCCATATATCTTTACTTGATTTAGATTTGCTCGTAGAGAAAATGATGGATACAAATGTATAGGATGATTTATGTGGTATTAAGTTCCATGTCAACAAAGTGAATTTTGGTAGACACTGCATAATCATATTAAATTTGATCACAACATTCATGTTCTCATTGTTGAGTGGATATATATAGGTCATAATTTAGATGGTTGAGTGGATGTTGCTCATAGTTCAGGTATAAAGTTTTTGCTACAACAACAATTATATTTCTGCAAAGGCACATCTTCTTCTATCCGCCCTTTTAGTTTTGAACATCAAAATCATGTTCAGCCTTAGGCTTTTTGAATTTCAGAACATTAGGACTAGCTCCTGAAAAAATAGTAGTTATCATGATATATATTATTTCAACAAGGAATTTACATCAACCCGATATGGCACATAATTTACTTGAGCATACAAACGATATAAAAAACTTTCCTAAAAGAAATAATGTACTCACAACTTTGTCTTCACCTATTACATCATGAAAAATAACTAGGTATGACGCACCACTTATGTCCCCCCCCCTCCCGGTACTATTTAATTTAGTTATGATGTGTACATTCACTTTAAATTCAACTTACTTACATATATGAGTAATTAGGAGATTATCTGGGCAGTTCGTTGGATTCTGTGTACTTAAAAGATAACTTCCAACTATTGCTTGCTAAGAAGAAAAAAAGAGCCATATATAATGGAAAACACATCCTCTCCCTGTCGTTTAGGAGAGAAGGTGTTTATGGTGGTTTAATGCAGGTTGGAACAACGTTTCGGGCTAAAACGTGATGGTGAGCATATTTCCTTTGTTAAATAACAAGGTTAATACATTATGTGTATTTTTTTTTGTTTTATGAATGATTGCTAAATATTTTTAAAATCTTACATGTAATCTATGGGCATATATTTTCTAATTTCTAAATATTATTCTATATTTCTATGTGTTAGTTGATATCTTCTTTTTGAAAATAGGTGCACTAATCGTTTGGTTGAGATACCACTCTTAAAATTGACCTCAAGACACTATTATATGACAACTCAGATTATATTCTCAAATTATGATCAACTTTATTGATATGTTACATATTTTTATATTCAAATAGATAGCATCGCATGGCAAACAAGTTAGTTATCTTAATCAATTGATTTATTTTTATGTCTCATCTCTCTAGCTCTAATTTTTCATGCACCATGAAATGCATTAGGATAACTTATTTGATATTGATCCTTCATCGGCTAGGCCGGAAACGTAAGATACAAAACACAGTTTGATTCTTAATTGCCCACTCTGGAGCTCCAAAAGACAACCCCATTTTGTGCAATCATTGTTAATTACATGTGCCTATCTCCATTGATGATAACTTGTATGTAAAGCTAGCACTACTCTACCATATATGTTTTTTACTCTCAAATTGTTTGCTTGATTATTTTAGATTACTAGTTTGGATGACAAATTTTGTAGCATCACTATGTCCTTCAAAATAGGCCTACCAAACAAGTTAAATGAAACAAACTCAAGTTTAACTATATACAAGTGCATTTGTATTAAGATGTGCGAGTAAGTCGTTGCACAAAGTATCAAAGTACATGTTGGGCATGTGCATTCTATTCTAATATCAGTTGAGTTCCTTTTCTTAATATTTTAGACAGGCAATATAGTTTCAAGATTGGTCCATGCTGAACCAAATTGACTTCCGTTATGTTACATATGCTTGTATCATTATGTGAAAACAAAAAGTAAGTAAAGGCAAAGCTTTGCTTTCTCATAGACATATGGACTAATAGAATAAAGATTAGTAATCTAAATAGTTGATAAATATTGTTAAACTTTCCCATTGTTAGTTCCACTTTTTTAACTGAAGCCGATCCCATTACAATATGAAGCCCCACCTCTAATATTTCAATTAGATCAATCTCAAAACCATCTACTACACCTTGTATGTTTCTTTATATCTTAGCAAGTAATTTCCCATTTTCTTTTCAAGCACTATTAGCGTGTTCATTCTAGCAAGCTGTCCAAATGTAATGTCTTTAGGCAAATTTTGCTACGGTTAAGAATATTATTCTTGGCATGATGTGTAATATATTTATGTTTGTTATTAGTTCGCCCATTCCAGTGGAGATAGTATGGAGGTCACTATTGTGAAGGTTTGGTAGATTATATACAAATGGTTGAGTTGTGTTCAAATGTTTATGTTGTTTGTCTTATAAAAAAATCTTCAACCTCAGGAGGCACTTTTTCAATGCATGGAGGACAAAACAATATAACCACCATGAACGAAAGAAGGAGCTATATTTCTGTGTACAAGTACCATGAGCCATAAAGGAGAACATCTTTAGGTACGAAACCTGTCTAGTATGTCTTTTTTATGCAACTCGGCTATTTTAGAAACTAGAAAATTCTCTCCTTTTGAGAAAATCTTTTCCCCGTTGAGGAGAAATCTGGATTCCTAAAATTAAAAATGTTTGTCTTGTTTTAAATATACTAGACTGTACGGATGAACCTTAAAGAAATCTAGGGCCATGCAAAATTGTATTGCTGGATAAAGCATAAAATGGGTAAGAGAGGGAGAATATTGATCTATGTTTGTCACTCCAAACAATATTTCTTTTTATACACACATGACGATAAGTTCCGAATGTAGTGAACTCATGGAGATATTTCATCTACATGTTGTATGACATGGCTAAAACTAAAGCTAAAGGGATGGGAGTGCAAAAGTGGACTTCTCTAGAATTGCCACTCTAGCTAAGGATGCATGTTAACATGTTCTACCCATGCTAGTGAAAGGAACTACCTAGCTAGATCAATATGTTCTATGATGTATATCATTCTTTTTAACATTTTTGTGATTTCCATCATAGTTAATTTATTTCAACTCGGAATTATTTATATTTTTTAATAGTTCAAAAATAAAAGGTTAAAATAAGAAAGAAAAATGCATGACTCAATTCCTAATTAGAATTCAAATATTTTCTAGTAAAATATTATAAATTTCGTAATGACTACTGAGGGAGTCCGGGACTAAGGGGTCCTCGGGCAGTCGACTTACCATCATGGGCCAGCTTGGTGGGCCGCTCTGAGGCTATCGCGGGAATGCCCAACCATAAGGAGACCTCGTATTCAGGGAGGAAACCTCCGAAGACTTGGTGTGTCCTCCAAGGATAGAAGAAAGGATCGGCGTACCTATCCCCGATTGGAAACATATCATTTGTAACCCTAGATAACCCTGGTGTCTATATAAACCGGGGGTTTAGTTCGTAGAGGGCAGGTGAACTCATCTAGGGTTTTAGCTCATCGGATCTCAAGGTAGATCAACTTTGTAATTCTCATACACATCAATACAACCAAGCAGGACGTAGAGTTTTACCTCCTCAAGAGGGCTTGAACCTGGGTAAACACTGACCCCTTCATCTCCTGTTACCCATCGATCCAAGATCCATAGCTCGGGA
>CBMN010034784.1:0-12492 GCA_000582825.1 Hordeum pubiflorum | reverse complement strand
TCCGACCAGTCCGGATCCGTCGACTAGGGGGCCGCCTTGCGGATTGGAGGAGGCAATGGCGGTTCGCATTACCCTCTGCCGCTCCCGCGAGGACAGCGCTCGGCCGACAGCGGGATATGTCCGTCACGACTCCATAGCGTCTGCTCAACGGGCACTTGGTTCCTTCGCTGCGGGATCATCGCGGTCCCGGCGGGCAGAAAATCTCTCCTTCCCCGTCACTGGTCCGGCAGACTTTGAGTCCCACCGGGAACGGGCTATCCGCCATGGGAAGGAGAGGATAAGGGTCGCATAGCCTATCTCGCGGAGGAAATGACGGAGGCGGAGGCGGCTGACGCGGTGGCACGGGCAGCCCCAGAGGAGGAAGCCATCCGCGTCCGCATTTTGAATAAACGGTAGCGAAGGAACACGCGTGCCCTCGCGAGCAGAATCGGGTGGTCCGTGAAATGGCCGGACTGCCATGAAGGAGGAGAAGGAGGACAACGGCGACGAGTAGATCCGGCTCGATCGCTACTGCGCCTTCGACCGGTATTTCCACGAGAAGGATGACAAGGGCGCAGGGAAGGGCAAGGGCAACCGTGGATGACCTCCACCATAGCCAAACATGCCAATTTTTGATAGGCCGATGGCATGTTAGTAGTGATGGAGTAGTCAGACGATGTGTGTAATGCATTGACGTAGTAGTTGCATGGTTTGTATGGATTTGAGATATGAGATTCGAGGTGTCCAGATGTAGAATGCATTATTTGAGGCGTGACCGGTCGGCGTTTGAGGGGCCGGATTTGCAAATTACGGCTGTAGATGCTCTTAGCTATTGGCCATGTGCAAAGTGGTTGAAAGTGACTAAATTGTGAAATAGAACTCCCGTGTCATTTATCTCTGTCAGTTTTATTTTTTTTGTGCTTGCTCATGTGTGTTTTGCTTCTGAGTTGTGAAATGGAACTCACGTGTTTGTTCGAAGACCAACTGCCTGTGAAAAGCTATGCATGCCATAGCCTTCTTCCTACATTTGAGTTACATATTTGGCCTAACATTTTCCGCACGCGTGACGATACCATATGAAAGAAAAATGGAAGATTCTTTTCTTGAATATAATAAGGAGAAATCAAGCATCTTAATTCGACTGTTCAAAACTACACCCACATGTTCGATTTTTATTAGGGAACTAAATTTTTCCAGACATTTTTAGGGAACTACATGTTCGTGTTTGTTCTGTCTAGAAAGTCAAAACAAAAGTAACGAAATAACTAGTTAAGGCCTTAAGGGGAACCTTTGCAAAGGTCATCGCTACATTCGTAGGTGCTGACAAGTAGCAACATGGGTGTTTTCCTTTTTCCGTATTCCATTTATTATTATTTTTTTGTCTCTTCAACAACATCATTTAAATCATGAACCGTTTTCATTGTTGTATTTTTTGCATCAAAAATTTAAATTAAATCTCATGTTAATATGTTTCGATGAACTTTTTTCACGAAAATTTGAAAAAAACAAAATCAAAAGAAAATCCGTTTGGAAAACAAAANACCCAAAGAGGGTAAAAAAATGAATAACGAAAAAAACGAAGCCTGAAAGCACATGAGAAATCTATTGTATGTGCTTTCAGGCTTCGGTTTTTCTTTCTCTTCCCTTCGAGAATCGCATATTTTTTCTCCGAGAAGCACACCTCACAGAAGCAAAACCGTGCTTCTCGTAGAAGTACACCTTTTCTCTTTTTGGAGAAGCACAATTGTGCTCCTCGCGGAAGCGAATCAATGCTTCTCTTGAAAGCATTGTTTTTTTTCAAGAAGCACTGCTTCTATGCTTCTCGTGAAAGCACAATTTTTATCTCATTGTTTTCCTTCCCAAAAGAGATAAAAACCACCCTCCTGGATGGATATCTGGGCCGTAACGGAGTCCGGGCCGCTACAGCCAGAGGCCCACCCCTCAAAAAAAAAATATAGCGAGGCAGGCCCGGACTCAGCGTAGCGGCAATAGGAGTCCAGTCAATCTTGCAGGCTTGGGCTCGAACCCGACGAGAAACCCTCGCCTCCGGGACGGGGGATCGACGCCCAGCTCCATCGCGGCGGACGGCGCCACGAGGGCTAGGAGGACGACGACGACGCGTCTTCGTCGATTTCGCCGGCGACGCGTGCGCGGCGGAGCGGGGGAGGCGCCGGCCGGCTGCCGACCACTCGGGTAAGAGCTACTAGTAGTGTGTTAGAGCTGAAGTGTCTTAATTCAGTCCCGCATCCCCTACGCACTTTGGGGGCAAGGCTGGTTTCTCGATCCCGGCATTAATTGGCAGGGTTAGCCACCAAGCGAAGGTAGCAGTAAGCACGCTAGGGGCGGTAATACTGTTGATCTCTCATGTGCATCTATAATAGATTTCTCAGCACAGCCTGTTCGTTTTTAAGCAGCATATTTAGTACCACCTCTGTAAATGTAAATATATAAGACCGTTTAGACCACTACTTGTATCGGTGTACTATTGACTTGTATGCTGTAGAACTCGAATGGATGTTATTATTAGTCAAAGAATTCAGCGACTGATTTTTATATTATTATTCAGTCCACACCTCCACAATGGCACTGCTTCTTAATCCAAATCCAAGATAAGAAACCTCTGAAAACCATCACATCTATCAAATCAGCATGTGAACATGGTATGTTTGCATCAGTATGTTATTGGAGATAACATTGATGGGCCTGATAGTATGTTAACATCTTGTTGGAAGTTCTGGAATCATGGCATGCATATAAGTAGCCAATGTGTGTGGGCCTGCTAGTACGCTGCATGCAACGGGTTTAGCTATAGAGACATTTGGTCGTTTGAGTCACTTAAGTTTATATATGTGTGAACAGTGCTCTTCAATGGCAGCATCTGAATAGTGAGTCGTTTTGCGTATTGCGCTGTGCATGCTTTGTAGCTAAAGGAAGGTTCAATTCCTAAATCAGAGTTAATTTGTGTGTGAATATTTCGAGGGTTTTCTTGTGATTTTCATTTGAATGGCTACTCTCCGTTCTTGAATGAAAGATTCCAAGTTGAGGCGGACAAAATACTCCCTCCGTTCCTAAATATAAGACCTTTTAGCGATTCCACTATGGACTAGATACGGATGTACATAGACATATTTTAGAGTCTAGATTCACTCATTTTGCTCTGTATGTAGTCCATGGTGGAATCTCTAAAACGTCTTATATTTAGGAATGGAGGGAGTACTTGTCTTCTACTTGTGCTCTTCTTCAACAAATGCGTTTATGATGTTCTGCAGATTTTTTTGGCAGCAGCGGCCATGGATGATGTAGCGACTTCCTTATCCAAGAAGTGGAGGCGGGAGTAGCTGGAATCACAAGAGCCCCAAATGAGCAGAGATGGAGGCAGCGATGACGATAATGCGAACCCCGACCTCATCAGCCGCCTTCCCGAAGAGATCCTCGGCAGCATCCTCTCCCTCCTCCCTACCACCAAAGGCGCCGCACAAACATCTGTTCTATCCTCCCGGTGGCGCCAACTTTGGCGCAACTCCCCGCTCAACCTTGCCATCGACCAAGGCCCCATCTGCCAGGAGAGCAAGCGCATCACTATCGTCTCCCAGATCCTCGCTGCGCACTCTGGCCCTGCCCGCCGTGTCTCCTTCAACCAACCCGGTAGCATCTGCCTCCGCCATGAGTTCTATGCCAAGTTCGACAGCTGGTTCCGGTCCCCTTCCCTCAATGGCCTTGAGGAGCTCTACTTGTATGGAGGTGACATGTTCCCGTGCCTGCTGCCATTGTCCGCACTCCGCTTCGCACCCACGCTGTGCATCGCCAGCATCGGCCACTGCGATTTTGCCGAGATTAATGATGCCCTTACGCTTAGCTTCCCTCGGTTGAAGCAGCTCAAGCTCTATCATGTCTCCATCTCGGAGGCGACCCTCCACCGCCTGCTTGCCGGCTGCACTATACTACAGAGCCTTGATCTTCGATGGATCTGTGGGCTCAGCAGCATCCGGATCATCTCGCCGACTCTCCGAAGTATTGGCATATACCGCTACGATGCAGAGCTTGTGTTCCCAGAACTTGTTATTGAGGATGCACCTTGCCTTGAAAGATTGATCCCACATGGTTTAAGGGGTGGCCCAAGGACAATCAGGGTCATCGCGGCACCAAAACTGGTGGTGTTGGGCTACCTGTCTAGGCTAATCTCCGAACTTGTTATTGGAACCATAAGTGTTAAGGTAGAACAAGTCTTATTCTTCTAGAAACTTGCATGATGAATTTGTCCATTTCCTATTTGCATCACGGTCTTTGTTTTCTTGATGCGTCATGTGCATCTTTTTTTTCCAGGAAATGATCCCTATCATGTTGACCACGACGGTGCGCACAGTAAAGGTCCTGGTTCTAGAATCTATCGGCCCCAATCTGGATGCAATTGTTGCATTCCTTAGATGCTTCCCCTGCATGGAGAAGCTGTACATTAAGGTGAAAATTCTTTCTTGTTAAATGTTAACCACTCCAGCAAAAAGTGTAAAATTACATGGATTTAAACCTAGTTTCAACTTTCATCATACATCTCTTTGGATGCCTAGTTTGGACATATAGAAACAATATCGAGTACATTTCACTGGTAAAAGATTTTGTTGTAGTTTTCCCCAAATTTTACTATGACAAATCTAGTGGTCAAAACTGCCCGAAGGAGACTTCGAACAAAAAAGAAATGAGTGTGGCTGTTCTACACCCAAGGACATTGCACCCCCGCTATACCCACAATAGAAAACTTAGCAAAACAAATAAAAAACATCTGAAACTTTGCAAATCCGATAATTAGCAAATGTTTTAGTTGCTTGCAAAATTTTGTGGCCCAATGACATCCGAGGAGGCCTGTACAATTTTTTTTGTGCTTAAACATAAAATCTGAAACGTGGGTGCAGAGCAAGAGTTTGTATTTCATTTCATATGGGGGTCATTCGATGTTATTTGGCAACCAAACTTTGCAAGCTTGTAAAACATTTGCTCATAATCAATGCCACAAAGTTTCAGTTTTTTTTTTTTGAATTTGTTTTTTATTTTACTGTTCATGGTGTGGGTGCACCAACCATGGGTGCAGCCACTACTTTCCCAAAAGAGGGGACCATATTGTTCAATAATTCTCATTTACACATCATGCAACTAATCTGATGTGGTTAATTGCCAGCTATCAGAAAATTGTTCTTTTATTTCCTACAAAAACAATACTCTTTCTACTGCTATCTAAGTAGTAACTAAACTTAAATTTCCCTTTTGCAGTCACGTCCTAGAAAGGACATGAAAAATGTGCAGCACTATGACACACTTGTTGATCCTATCGAATGCCTTGACCTCCATCTCAGAGCAATCGTAGTGAACATGTATCAAGGCTTGGGACCAGATGTTAACTTTGCGAAGTTCTTTGTTCTGAACGCAAAGGTGCTAAAGGTAATGAGATTTGGTGTCTATGGTAGTAACTGCAATGCGCAATGGATGGCTGATCAGCACAGAGAGCTACAACTGGATAGCAGGGCTTCTGGAAATGCTCGGTTTGATTTTGTGAGATATAATGGTGAGTGCACGTTTTCCAATATGAAGCACACGCATGACATGTCGATAGCTGATCCCTTTGATAGCTCACTATGTAAATGTTGTTCACCGGTTTGATGCCCTTCTAAGAGATACCTTTTTATCTTGTCATCTCTTTGGTTCCAAACATTCTGTAATGAACTTCTGCTTAGACAACTTCTACTACCTTCTGGCATATGCTAGTTGAAAAATGAAATAGCAGCTCCTCGTTGCAAGTTGCAGTGTTTTGTCAGCACATTTGTTTGGAAGTGCATATGAACTAGCTATGTCTTGGTTTGCTCAAGTGTTGGGGAAAAATCTGGGAATTACCAGACATTTTAATGTGGAATGCAGTGTTTTGGTTTGCTCAAGTGTTTGGGCAAGATCTGGGATTTTCTGGTCTATGAAAGCGTATCTAAAAGTGCTATGTTTTGTTTTGCCAAAGTGCTGGAAAAGGTCTTGGAATTATTACCTTGCCCTATATCTAAAGCAGCTGAAGTGGTTCGATCCTGTGCAGTATCTTTTCATTTATGACAGTTGAGCGAGCTGTCTCTTTTAGATAATTGTGACGACATACTCTGCTAATTATTACTAACCTCTGTTTCTAAATACAAGACGTTGCCTCTTTTATATTACTACTCCGTATATGTTACTGTTAGGTTGAAAGGCTGCTGAAATACAAGTGCCTGGGAGGCTAAGTAAGCAAAGCATCGAGGATCGACGCCCAGCTCCATCGCGGCAGACGGCGCCACGAGGGCTAGGAGGAGGATGACAAGGTCCAGGTCACGCGCAGCATCTTCGTCGACTTCGCCAGCCGGCTGCCGGCCGCTAGGGTAAGAGCTGAAGTGTCTCCAGTGCTTACTTTGGGGCAAGGCTGGTTTATAGATCCCGGCGTTAATTACCAGGGTTAGCAGTTAGCACCAAGCGAACGTAGCAGTAGAGCCAGGTAGAGCAGTAGATACAGTATACTAGTGATTGCTCATATGCATCTAATATAGATTTCTCAGCTCCTGTAGCTTGATAACAGCTATCGGTCAAAGAATTCTGCGACTGGTTTTCTTTAGTTCTATTCCCAACACTACTACAATTTGTTAGAACTCTTTTTGTATGAAGTGAAATGTGCCCCATTTGCATGGGACCCATCACCAAATAATGCATGAATTGAATAGGATTAATGAGATTTGAACACGGCTATTGAATCTAATCAGTGAACTACATTAGCTCTTTTGATCGTATACTTACCATGTCTAAAGTCTTATGTTATTCCCGAATTCCAAACGCCTTAATTTGAACATGACCAAACAATTTGAAACGTCATCCGAGCTTTCTGAAATATGCCTTTATTAGAAATTTCAGTCACAAAAGTAAAGTGGGCAAAATCTTAAGTGGTAAAAGCAACATTTTTTTCCCTTTATTGAAAGGCTTCCACAAAACTGTGAAGTCATTAAAAATTACAATTTTGAAATTAAATAAATACATAAACTGCTCACCAGTTGTTCATGCCAATAGACTTGTACCGACCAAAAAACATAACCACACTTAGACATGAGCACAAGTTTAATAAACAAATACATTAGGGTACTCTTGCTTGAAATAAAAAGCACAACCATAGACACACTTCATGCCAAAAGCAACCAAATGATATGGCTTAGGCGACCAAAACAGTTATGGTGTCTGCATGTGCCCCGTAGTAGTGTGATCTGCAAAGAACATGCAACGAAATCATCTTAGACGTCATCGCAGCTATGTTGGCAACTGCAGCACATCATACTACTAGAACAAAAATAGTTCTGAAAGATTGAAATGTTAACAAACAATTTTGTAGTGGTGAAAAAAGAAATATTACCTTTGTTCGAAATGGGGGCAGAGCTCAAGCTGTTCCTGTAACGTACTCACAAGAGAAGGGATGGATGATATGTCGTCATTGCCAACCCCAACATTGCACTGGAACAACTCAAATCTCTCAAGTTTTCTAACAGTCTTTGCCACTTGTTTCAGCTGCCCATACACTCCACATTGTAGCAATATTTCCCTGTAGTTGCTGTTCTTTTGTACCATCCAGGTCATGAGTTCAAGTGTAGATCGCCTTATGCTAGGAAAATTGGTAGTTGGATACTTGTACAATTCTAATATCTTCTTAAGCTTCGTGACGAATGTGTCAAGAGTAAGATTGGCAACCTTTAGTTTTTCGGCAAAACCGCATGCATCCAGGTCTTTGCAAATCTGGAAAGCGAGGCCTATAAAACTCTCAAGCACCTTTCCTTCTTCAACCCAAGGGCCATCAACCTTTATTGACGTATATACATAATATATGCAAAAATAATAATAAGAAGTTATTTTGAAGGTAAGAATTCAGTAATTCAAGCCAGCTACAGGTGAAGTACAAAAGATGTGCTTTCTTACCAGAACTAAAATTTCACTGCTACATGCTGAATGCTCCAACTTGGCCACCTCATCAACTATGGCTTTCAGCACCTGATCAATTTACAAACGAAAAGAAGACATTATTTTTGCTGAATCACTGCACTGGAATACTCCATACATGCAAATTTGCAGTCCAAGGAAAACAAAAGGTGCCCGGGGCACGAAAACGAGACAGAACATCTAGATTACTGGATGTGCGTAAAGAAAAAGAGAAAACATGAGTTAATTAAACATAGTTACCTCTGGCAGTGCTCTGTCTATTTCTGGTATGTGTCGAATAGAACTTGGTGTCACTCCATGGGCACGCAAATTCTGTAGGAGCTTTGCATGCAGGCTTCTGGTACGCCCTCCACCCTCAGCACAGATTATCTTCTTGACTACCCGTGACGTTTCAGGGTGAAGATTGCGTTCCTGTAAGCGGGCCTGCATCCTTCTCCTTTTCTCCTCTCCGTCCTCCTGGAAGAGCATCCCCACTATTGTCTTCATCTCATCCACAGCGATCTCTTGTAGGACGGCTGCGGCATTTTTCACACATCCACTAGTTAGAACAACTAGTGCTTTGGCAGCCGCCTCACAGCGGCTCTCCTGCTCAGCTGAAAGTAGATCATCCAGATCAAGATCTTGCACGGCGATCTGCTGCTTCTGCATCCATGTTGGCAAAATTTGATCCAGGTCAAGTGCTTCTATGAAGGCCGTGGTCGGTACAGAGAAGCCTGGGTCTTGCATCAGAACATTCTTCTCCTCGATGGACGACTTAATCTGGTTCAGCTGCTCCCTGGTAGTGTACTCGAGAAGCAATAACTTGGCAGCCACTTTGGTGGTATCTACGTGCACCTCCTTGGAAAGAAGGCACTCCTTGAGGTTCCTTATGATCTCAGGTGATCTCCCAATCTCTTGCTTTTGATCTTCATCCAGTGCTAAGCATGCTATGACTCTTGCTGCTCCCACGTGCTCCAAGATTGTCCCGCTGTCGATCAGGAGGTTCATATATTCCGAGGCCTTTTCCCTGAGCTTCTTCCCAAGATCACCAGGCATGGCAACCAGCTTGCTCAAGATTTTGAGCGACATGCCAACAATAATCTGTTGGTCAATCTTCTGTATGGCAGTGTGAGGGATGTCCTCTTCTCTTTCGAGCAGAGGAATAATCTCCTGTTCAATCCAAGAGTCGGAGATGCTGCTCTCATACCCTCGCTGGTTCAGGTTGGCGAGGTCTATGATCTTGGGCAGTAGATCACTGAGGTCGCCCTTGGCCTGCCGACAGTTTCGATGGGTGTCTGTGAGCTTGTCTAGGATCCTCAAGCCGAACCAGACAAGGTCCACATCCATGTTGCTCGCCGTCTCGAGCAGAGAAGAAGAGATGAGTGACATGACTTGAGGACAAGTGTCGACCAGAATGTCTGGTGCTAGCTTCAGAACTACTCTTGCAGCGTGGCCTCTCATTTCCTTCTCATCTGGCGTCCTAACCAAACCTAGCACCCCGATCAGCTTCCCCAGAGCGTCGGTGTCGAGAGAAACTCGAAGCCTCGTGATAGCCAGGCTGTTGTACTCCACTGATCTGAGGATGCGGTCCATTGCTCGGATCCCAACCAACTGCTCGTCGACGGTGGAGTCGGACACCACCAACTTCTTGGCGAAGGTGATGAGATTCATCTTTAGGGTGGCGCGCACATTCCCAGTGATGAACTCCAGGTAGTTGTCACTCAGGTAGCGGTACATTATTTCTGAGCCGGACGGCCCAGATAGTTTGTACCATAATCTGGTGCGGAACCCTAGTAATGAATCCAGGTTCAGCCGCACGACGATGAAGATGATGCTCTGGGCGAGCACCAGCCCGTAGAAGATGTTGAGGGACAGCGTGATGTTCTGGTGGTCCGCCGCGTACTTGTCCTTGGGGTCCACGTAGTCCTGCTTCTTGAGACGCCTCAAGGATACGACAATGCATGTGGCGACGGCTGCAATCTCCGCCATACGCAGGGCGACAAGGATGACCATCCCGACGAGGCCTTTGGCGTAGTACATGTTCAGCTCCCCATAAGGTTTTTGTTTTCTACCCTGCAGCCTGTCTCTTCTCCCTCTTCCAGATTGTTGTTGATGATGATGATGGATTCTTCTTCTTCTCCACCAACCGAGTTGTCGCTCCCGCTCTGCAGACCTTTTAGCCTCTAGCAGCAGTCCTGGTGTGCGTATGAAAATTTGGTATGTGGGATCCTCGTGACCACCCAAGATCCTGTGAATCCATTGTACATAACGTGGGTCACCACTCTTACAAAATACACCTATCTATAACTACCATAGAGATCGTCATCGCTACTGGCATATCACATCAGCTGGACCCAACGTCAATAGGGCAATTGATGTCAGGTTTTGAGCTTCCCATCACTACCACCGGGTCCAGCCAAAATCTGAGGGCGATCATGGTTCATCACTATAGGCTGCTATTCCAAAACAATGGCCATAGCTAAGCCATTGGTTCTCAGCTTGGCCCGATAGCGATAATCAGTATGCAATCGGTTGCAGTACAAAAGTGATGGGGATAACTTGATACCCCACTATCTAAGCGCATGCCCCCAATCCGGAATACTTAACCATTCTCTTCAATTATTTTGTCCGTCTATCATAAACACCCTAGCCGAACCTTCCTCCACCGCCTGCCCCCCTCTCCTCCTTGGTCGCGGTGGAGAACATGGAGTCACCGAATCCAGATGTGGCCTCTGCCGAACAAGAGGTCACTCATCCATGAGATTGACAACGCTGGCACACCATGGAGTCTCCTCTCCGCCGGGGCCGCCTCCCAAGACCTTTTTTTGGAGCTCAACTTCACTTGGTGGCCATCGGGCTCCTCCACTCCAGCTAGGTCTACACCATGATTGCTCCTATACTCCAGTGTTGTAGTATCTGATCATGTGGAGGTATACCCTGCCATGAACACAACCGCTTCACCTCCACGGTGGACATTGAGGCCTGGCCTATGCCATGCCTTCCCCTTTGCCTCTCATCCCCGATAACTTATGGTATATCTACCATCTACCGTGTAGTTTGATATGTTGTTAGATTGTAGAAAGATAAGTTGTGTTTTCTTATATAAATGTGTGGTTATTATAGTGTAGTTGGTTTAGTTAGGGCCTGTTCTGAATCTCTCCAGCTCCTAACTTCACTAATTATCAGAGAGAAGCCTGCCCGAACGCTTTAACTTCTTGAAGTTAAATTCACGAAGCTAAACTGGGCCGGTAGTGCAAATTTGTGAAGCAAGGGTTTTCCAACTACACCTTTCTAAGAATCTGGAGTTCCTATTATTTACCCGCAGATTGCCACCGCAAAGAAAAACGGTTCGATCCCACCTCTCCTTGCTCGACAGATGCACGCACGGCCTGGCTTCTCTCGGTCGTATCTCCCATCTCCCTCGCGTTCTCCCTCTCCATACCCTTAGCGCCGCCACCCCGCCGCCCCGCCCGGCCCCGTTGCCGGCCGATTCCTCTCGAAGGCCTACAGATCCGGCGTTCCCACCGAGTTCCCCGCCGGATCCCGTCCTCTGCATCGCTCGTACTGCCGTCAGCGAGGAATAGCGCCACCATGGGAAGGAGGAGGTCATCCCCACTCTCGAGACCCCCCCGGAGCAAGGAGAAGCATCCCGACGACTAACCCCCATCGCCCAAGCCGGAAGGTGAGCTCCTTCCTTCTTCCATATGGTGTACCCATGTGCTGTTTCGTACTGTAGCGACAAGGCAACGCTACGAGAAGCTCCTCTACTGCCGAACGGTTTCTGCAGCGCCAGGTGAAGTGAGAAGCCAGATGAGAAGCTGAATCTGAGAAGTTTTTGAGAAGTTGGAGAGATTCAGAACAGGCCCTTAATGTTAGTATTTTTATATAAATCTTCAGTTGTTATGGTGCAATTTGATTTAATGAAATGTTAATTATTTAGATAGATGCATGATCGTGGTATAGTATGATTTGGAGAAATGTTAGTATATCTAGTTGATTAGTTGAATACAGTTAATTTGTTCGGGCACTATTTGTTCAATTAATTTCTTTTGCATATGCATTTTTGCAATTGATATTTGGACGAGGGTGGATTAAGATGGATGATGTATTCCATAGCTGTTGTCAATATTTGCACGTCGCAACTCAGCTCTAAGAGAGCAGAGTGGGAAATTAGCTTCCTACTCATTTGGCACAAGCACCCAGTCCAGAAGGCACCTCGTGGGATCAAAGCCCCCTGAGTCTCTTGTGATCTTAGGATCGGCAATCCAACCATTGAATGATCACATCAAATAGACCGTCGACCCCTCTAGATTTATCCTTTTGCGAGGCATGTAAAAGGATTGAAGTCCCCTACAACCACCATGCATCGGAAGTAGGGATGATGAGATCTTGTGTGAAAACCTTCTAGAAAGTCTTGGATCTAGAATGGTCCATTGGCCCGTAGACAACAATTGCCTCCAGTCGAACCCCAAGAATAAAGGCTCACAAAGAATTCCCTTTTATCAATCATGTGAACCTCAAAATTATCATTATTCGGCCCGATCCCCCCCCCCCCCCCCC
>CBMN010034782.1:0-13018 GCA_000582825.1 Hordeum pubiflorum | reverse complement strand
CCATGGCCGCCGGAGGCAGTTCCACGGGACAAGGAGAAGGTATAATCCCTATCTCCTACACATCAGTACCGAATCCCCTAACCCCATGCGATCCTGCATCTATCAAATTCTACTCATAGGATATGAGATACATGTCATCTCATTTTCTGTAAAGTTTTCTATTCCTATGATAATCTTATCCTATAAACCAAAGGAGGCCTAAGGTTTTTTTCCATTCCATATCATCAAAGGCATATTGAGCAGATCAGGTCTTCTGAAGCTTTGCAGACAAGATGAAACGACAAGACATGCTCTCTTTTAGTGTACATGCGCTAAGTTGTTCTAACAGGAGATTAGGGCCAATTTGGTTCACTTCTGGGCATTGTGTGCCTGACCTGGGTCCTCCCTGGGAGCTGCCAGGATCTTGCTTGGTTCAAATCCTCGTGACCAGGGAGCCCGCTTGGCAGAAGAACGAGACAGAGCAATTAGCATGTCCGCTAAACCAGGCAAACGTTTTTGGACACCTCGGCTTGCCTGGAACAACAACCCGGTTTGTTTAAACACATGGATCAAGAAACGAGGTGTCAGGGGAGAAAATGAATCGCTAGCAGAGACAAAATTGACTTTTTAGCGCTCACCAGGCCAGGTCGTGAACCAAACAGGGCACTCCTATGCTCGCCTGACCAAGCAGATTTTTTGAAAGTTCGCAAGCACGTGCCAGGCAACAATATATCTCAGGCGTGGTGTTCAGGACATGGACCAAAATGGTCCTTAGTCTCGCTACTTCTATAAAATTGACAGTCTTACACCCTGAAACTTGGTTGATGGACACCGTCGAGGGGATCAAGGAGACAGAAGCTGACACGTGCGCTATTTTGTGTGGCTCCTGGGTAGTTTGGTAAGAAAGGAATGTAAGAACACATCGAGAGAGCTCCCAATCCATCAAGCAACCCGTCAAATGGGCTTTGAATGTGGTGAGTGACCTGACTGAAACTGACAAACAACAAAACTGGTTAGACCTGTTAAAGATCTCGTGTGATGGAAATCCTTGTCGTGTATTTCTTAAAGATCAATGTTGATGCCTCTTTTTATGAAGAAACTCACCATGAAGGCACGTCCGAGGAGTTCGTGACCATGAAGGCAAGCTTATCTGTGCATAGGGCCTCTTGTACGATGATGGGTTCTCGACGATGGCCATGACGGTGTTTGTAGTCCGAAACGATGTCCAACTTGCGCCTGATCTGGGATATAAAAAGGTGATAATTGAAACGGATGACCAATCGGTGTAAATCAGTGGTATGCTTCAACTGTTGATTGCTCGGAGATTGCTGCTATCTTGAAGAAAATTCAAGAGCTTTGAATTTTGAGGAATTTCGCCTTTTGTCTTTACGATGAGCGAAGCTAATGAACTAGCCCATCTTCGCGCTAAACAATGTAGTTTTAGGAGACATTGTCTGTGGATTAATTATATCCCATTTTTTTTCATGGATTGTGTGAGAAAAGGAGTGTAAACTCTGTAATCCCGCAATTTTTGATCAATAAAGCTCTTGTGATTCAAAAACAAAAGGTCAGACGAAATATTTCCTTTTTTTGGAGACAAGTCACACAAGTTTTTTTTCCTGAGTTTACACAAGTTTTTTTTTTATTTTGAGGATCGTGTACACGAGATTGCTGCACCAACGAAAAAAAGGCGTCGTGCATCATTTTTGCCTATTCAGCCCATCTAGGCCCATGCATGATAGGACCATTTCCAAGCCAGGGGTTCGTTCATCACCCACCGTTCGCCACAAGACTGGAGGCCCAGCCAGAGTCACTGGCCATCCCACGCTCCTCGCAATCGCAAGGGCACAACCCTCGAAAGCCAAGTCGCAGCAGATCGGTTAAATCGCCCCCCAAAACGCACCCACCACCACAACTCCGGCGGCGGCGACCAGACGAAAACACGAGCACCAAGGCGATGGCGACTGCTCTCAACCGCGGCCTCAGCTCCGGGATCCGCCTCCTCGCCATCGGCGCCGAGGCCTCCAAGCCAGGCAAGGACTCCCCCTCCCACTCTCCCTCCTCTATGATCCGATCGGGGTTTGAATGATGCGATTCGCGTCTCCGGCTGTTTAGTTTTGGCCATCTCGATTGATGTGTATCTGCGCAGCGGTAGATCTGTTTGACCCGTGGAAATTACTCGGAATCTGTAACCGTAGTACCGGGCTGTTTTGGGATCGTTCATATAATTTGGGGAATGGTTCGTCATAGACTAAAATGGCCCCTCAGATGTGGATACGGCTGCGGTTTTCGATTGAATTGGTTATTACATCATCGGTTTTTACATTGTCCTTCTTTGATGGATGGATCCAGCGACTAACCTTGCCAGGAATGAATATGGTGAGGAGTACTAGATGGGCTGAAACACAATTTGCTGACCATTTTATCATTCATGTGCTGACGAACTACACCGATAACTTAGACTGCTAGTTATGATGATGGCGTAACAAAATTTGATTGTAATGTCTGATTCTTGGCAAGCCGCATGAGTTGCGTTTTGCTGTAAATATGGACAAAGAGTGATGTTGATGAAATTTAGGTGAGTATTGTGTGAGTTGTAGGTGCTCATAAAGGATCATCATACATGTGTTCTTAGAGACAAGAACCAGATGAAGTATGTTTCTGTATTACCAGCTTATCATTTTTCTAATGGGCAACTTTGAATTGCTTGTTGGTTCATATCTATGCATGAAACAGGAAACAGATTAATTTTCAATACTTTTCTTTCGGTGAGGAAAATATTATGCATATCTTATGGTATTTAATCCTATTTCCTCGTCGGTTACATTCTCCTCGTTATGTGTATGCTGCATGAGTTGCAATTACCATTTGTTTCTAAATTAAATAATAGAATGTGCAATTTTCTTATGGCAGTGTAACAACTTCTGATCATATTTTTTTGTGTTTAATTCTTGGCACGCCACATGAGTTGTGTCTTGCTGTAGATAGGGACAAAGACTAAAATTTATGGAATATACATGAGAATTATGTGAGTGGCAGGTGCTCATGAAAGAACATTACACATGCACTCTAGGAGACTAAAAATTATACAGCGTAATATGTTTGTTAAGTACGAGCTTTAACCAAATCACTTTGAAGCTTACTGGTAACCTTGTACTGCTAGTTTGCTCATCTATATGTGGAAACAAAACCTACCCTGCATAGAGTTTAGTGCTAAAATATTACTCTTTTTTATCACACCGTGTAACCCTTTTTGCACATATGTATTCAAATACTTAGTGGTCTGCTTGAGTTGTGCCTACTGTACATATGGGCAAATAATAAGGTTGATGGAATTTAGGTGATCATCATGCGAGCCACGTATGCTCATGCGTGACCATCAGACATACACTTGGTAGACTAGTGAGACATGGTACTGTAACCCCTTCTGCTCATCTATGTCCTAATTCTTGGTAGGCTGCATGAGTTGCTTTCTACTGTAAATATGGACAAATAATAAGATTGATGGAATTTAGGTGAGAATCATGTGACATAGATGCTCATAAAGACCCATCACACATACACTTGGAGAGTAGTAGTAGGATTCTGGCATATCATCAAGATTCACCAGGCTTTTGGTGCTCGTGATTTCTGTTTGTTGTTGTGTGCTTTACGTAGCCTCTTATTTGTGTGTTTCTTCATGTGTGTTTTAGAAATAATTATTGATTCGTTTTGGACTTCTATTGCTGTTAGTATTCCTTCTGTAGTAAATGACAATGCTGGACAGGACTTTTTGTCAGAACTCACAGATTATGCTCGAAAATATTAGCAAGGATACTAACGCAGAATTCGTGGCATAAGGCCATGGACCTCATGGGTCATTATAAACACTCATAGAGGTGACTGCAGCGATGTAGTATGAAAACGTAAAGAACTGAAGTTTGCTGTGGTAGTTTGTTAGTTGTGGGGATTGAATCAGCTGTGAACTCTTTTCTACATCTCTAAATTCGCTTCTGTTTGCTCATTACTTGCTCTTTGTGTGTGCATCAGCTTCACGTGGATTCCATGCTACTGGTGTGAAGAGGATGTCAGGGCACGGCCATGATGAGCCGTACTACCTCCACGCCAAGAACATGTACAACCTGCACAGGATGAAGCACCAGAAGCTTACTGCATGGACTTCGGTGCTGGGAGCCGTAAGCATTGGTGTCGGTGTCCCGGTCTTCGCGGTCGTCTTCCAGCAAAAGAAGACCTCCTCGGGATGATGAGCTCGCATGCCCCTTTCCAGGGCCTACTTATCGGACCTATTTTGAATTTAGCATTTTGTGAAGCCAAAGCTGTCACTTCACTTGACTCTCGTTGTTTCGTGGTACTCCATTTGCTCTTAGCAGATGATCTGAATCTGTAAGCTCGTTTCTTTACGGCACTGCTTTCTGTTAATAATACAAGTGGCTTGAACTTTCCAGGCTGTGGAGAAACCCCGCAGTGTGATCCAATTGTTGTCTGCGTTCCTCTTGGCACCTGTTGACGCCTCTTTTGCACTTTGCATCTGTCTGTATGCTGTCAGATAATGATTGTGTAGTTTGGTATTATCTGGTGAAAAATGCTCAGATCATGGGTGATGGATTATTGCTGAAATCGCAAAGTGCAAATTTGTAAGATTGCAAAAGAGGCAGATTCAAATTGGTACTTCCAACCTCAGTTCAAAATTGCGACACTTATTATGGATGGGAGAGAGTACTTATTTGCTTATGTCCCACTGATGATAAATTTTAATTTTGTTTTTGAGAACAAGTATTGTATAATGGACGCGTCTACAGAGTGGCTGGCTGCTCTGTAGCGTTTCGGAGCGGCCGGCCAAATATGGTAAAATCTGGTCCTCAGTCTAAAATAGGAAATTATTTATCCCTCCTAATCTATAAAAGAAATTAGCGTTTAGGGAGTGGCTGTTGGCTCAATAGTAGTCTAGATTCAACACCCCAAAAAGGAAATTATCTGTCTGCTCTTATTTAAAAAAGGAAAGTATCCATGTGAATAGGTGTGAATGCATTTAATTCGGATTTTAAAATTTTGAAAAAGCAATAACTTTTGACTCGAACATCGGAATTAAGATCCGATTGTAGTGTTGGAATCTTTGCGACGTGCTGTTCGAAACTAGATCTCACAAGGATATATTTCGACAAAAAAATTTGTGTGCAATTTAGTCCCTGTTTTGTGCAATTGTCTACAAGCGATGTGCAACTAGTTGATAGTCGACGTGCAACTTTCTCCTCACTCATGGACATGCTATTTTCACTGATGCGAATAAGTGTGAACACATTTAATTCGAGTTTTTATTTTTTAATAATTCGTAACTTTTGAACTGAATATCGAAATTAAGTTCCGTTTTCATCGTAGGAATCCTCGCAACGTGCTCTTTGAAATTAGATCTAGGATGGGTATGTTTTGACAAATATTTTTTTGTGCAATTTTGTCTTTGTTTGGTGCAACATCTAGTAGTCGATGTGCAACTTCTCCCTAGTCGTTTTTCACTAATGAAACATCCACCCCAACTACCCCCCAACAGTGAGATGTGCAACTTCGTCTGCTGCTCTGGCCAACGACCTAGTACTTGATGTAAAACTTTCCCCCCGCCCATGGATGTGCATTTTTTTTTGTTATCCCTGGCCAAATGCCTATCAGAGAGATGTGCAACTTTGTCCATTGCCCTGGCAAAATGCCTAGCAGTGATATGCAACTTTCACATACTTCATTGGTGTAGTTTTTACTATTTGCGCTCTGTCCCAAGAACCGTTCTAGTAAGGTGTGCAATTTCGTTTGCTACCTTGGACGACTTTATAATATTGGATGTGCATTTTTTGTTGTTGGCGTCCATATCCCATCTACCCTTCCTATGAGACGTGCAACTTCGCTTGTTGCCCCTGCCAACTGCCTAGCAGTCGATATGCAACTTTGTGTGTTGTCCCGATCAACTGACTAGTAGTCGATGTGCAACTTTGTCTGTAGCCCTGGCCAACTACACAAATGATAACGTGCAACTCTACGGTTGTTCGTATGCGATTTTGTTGTCGCGCGTGTGCAACTTCCATAGCCGTGATTGTGCGACTATGCAAGTGCACATGTGCAACCCCCACAACCGTGCATAAGCTATTATGCCATGCACCTCTACGCCAACGCATGTGCGAGTATGCTAAAACGTATGTGCACATCTATGGTTGTGCGTGCGCGAGCATGCGAACATGAGTGTGCAACTCTATGGCTGTGTGTGTGCGACTATTCCGATGAGAGTGGCAACGCCGTGATCATGCATGAGCTATCGTCCCGACAAGAGTGTGCAGCTTAGCGGTTGCGCATGTGCGACTATGCCACCGCGCATGTGCATCTCCCGCAAGCGTGCGTGAGCTACAATCCGACGAGAGTGTGCAACTCCGCGACCGTGTGTGTGCGACTATGCAGACGAGAGTGTGTAACTCAGCAGTCGCGTGTGTGCGACTATGCCGAGGAAAGGGTGCAACTCCGGGACCGTGTGTGTGCAACTATGCGGATGAGAGTGTGCGACTCAGCGGTCGCGCGTGTGCGACTATTTTGAGGAAAGTGTGCAACGTCGCGACCGTGTGTGTGCGACTATGCAGACGAGAGTGTGCAATGACTCAGCGGTCACGCATGTGCGACTATGCCAAGGAAAGTCTGCAACACCGCGATCGTGTGTGCGCGACTATGCGGACAAGAGTGTGCAACTCAGCGGTGGCGCGTGTGTGACTATGCCGAAAAAATTGTGCAACTCCACGACTGTGTGTGTGCGACTACGCAGACGAGAGTGGGCAACTCAGCAGTCGCGCGTGTGCGACTATGCCGAGGAAATTAGTTTGCAACTCCGCGACCGTGTGTGTGCGACTACGCGGACGAGAGTATGCAACTCAGCGGTCACGCGTGTGCGACTATGCCAAGGAAAGTTTGCAACTCCGCGTCCGTGTGTGTGCGACTATGCGGACGAGAGTATGCAACTCAGCGGTCACGCGTGTGCGACTATGCCAAGAAAAGTTTGCAACTCCGCGCCCGTGTGTGTGCGACTATGCGGACGAGAGTGTGCAATTTAGCGGTCATGCATGTGCGACTATGTCGAGGAAAGTTTGCAACTCCGCGACCGTGTGTGTGCGACTATGCGGACGAGAGTGTGCAACTTAGCGGTCATGCGTGTGCGACTATGCCGAGGAAAGTGTGCATCTCCGTGACCGTGTGTGTGCGACTAGGTGAATGAGAGTGTGCAACTCAGCGGTCGCGCATGTGCGACTATGCCGAGGAAAGTGTGCAACTCCGCGTCCGTGTGTGTGCGACTATGCGGACGAGAGTGTGCAACATTGCGGTCGCGTGTGTGCAACTAAGTCGATGAGAGAGTCCAACTCCACGACCGCGCGTGTCCGACTATGACGAAAGTGCGCAACTCCGCGGTTGTGCGTGAGCTACTAAGTCGATGAGAGCGTCCAACACCATGATTATGTGTGTGCGACTATGTCGTCGTGGGTGTGCAACTCTTGCAGTCGTGCGCGAGCTACTATGCCGAAAAAAGTGTACATCTTCGCGGTCACGTGTGCACGACTATACCGACAAGAGTGTGAAACTCCATGATGGTGCGTGTGCAACATTCTTCCAGTTTGCAGCACTAGTTGGTGGCGATATCATCTCAGTATCTTAGTATTTGTTGTGTAGTGCAACTTTCTTATTTCTTATCTGAACTACTATGTGTGCAACTAACAATTACCGTGGATGCCAACAAAAAAGGTGATTAGTGAAAATAGATTAACTTAAGCAAAAAACATCATCTAGCCAACTTAGTATCACCGTATTGTGCAACTTCCCGATCATTATATTCAACCGAGACTATCTCAACTACACTGGTATTTGACAATTTACTCAAGAAAAAGGCACTACAAAACTCTAAGATCATGATATTCAAAGTACCACGAAACGAATCGTAAATATTTGCAGTCTTCTCAATAAACCAAAAACTCTCACGCTGAAACCAGAGATTCTTCCACTCCAATCATATCATTCCATGAACAGTACTACAAGCAGCAGCGGCAGCTTGGTCGTCGTATCCTATTCAAGAGCATTCCTAAAACTCTGATCAAGCATAGAAACAGACGATTTTGCATCACGTTAAACATAGATGCACCAGACCAACCAGTGAGGCAAAATCACAAAGACGCTATTTGCATAGAGGCAGGTCGCTGGCTGCTGCCCCTCAACCCCGTCGTCGTCGGCTGCAACCTCGCCTCCGAATCGAGTCAGCTGCTACCGCACCTGGAAAAGGGGAATGGACGACAGGTAGGAGGAGACAGCAGGGACTCCATGTACGGGCGGATCCGTCACAGAGCTCGTTGGATCCGGCGCGGCGGAGCTCCTTCGATCCGTCCGGGTTCAGGCGCAGCGATGCGGCGGCACGCCGGAGGCAGATGACGGCGGCCCGCGGGAGGACGGGTCGTGGGCGCTCGGACACGATGGCTGGGGCTTGAAGCTGCACGGGGCGGCGGCCGGCGTCTCGGGAAAGGAGGAAGGAACGGAGAAGAAGAGGAGCCAGCAGAGACGAGGAGAAGGGGATCGAGACGAGCGAGGCTTCATGTCTTCACCCGACCAGAAACCACCTGAACTCGTGGGCCGCACGATCCGCTAGCATCGAGCGGTCGAACCGCGGCCGCTCGGTTCGACAAGATAGCGCTCGTGCACGTTTTAGGTTTTAGGTTGTATGATCCAATTGGTGAGGTAAAACATGAGAGCTTTGGTACATGTTTCAGTTGGCGTTGCAGGGGAGTACGCACGGGGCCTATACGAAATTAAAAAAAAACTTAGTACGGGGCCTATCCGAAATTAAAAAAACTTGGCCGACATGGCTCATCAAATGCGAATTTGCGTCCATCTTATTCAGACAGAAGGAGGGGCATTAATGAACTTTTCCCCAATAAACCCCTTCCATCAAGACAGACGGACAGTTCCGTGGGCACCGGAACCACCCCTTTCCTTCCGTTCAGACGCGGCGGAAGATCGAATCGGCCGCACCCGCACGGCGATGGCGACGACTCCTCCGCCGCCGCTTCCTCTCCTCCTCCTCCTCCTCCCCCTCCTCCTGCTCGCGGTCTTCTCCGCCGCCGCGGAGGAGTTTCCGCGCGACGGGAAGGTGATAGACCTGGACGACACCAACTTCGAGGCGGCCCTGAGCTCCATCGACTTCCTCTTCGTCGACTTCTACGCGCCGTGGTGCGGCCACTGCAAGCGCCTCGCCCCCGAGGTACTGCCGCTGCTACTCGGCCTCACACCCAGCTAGCTGACCTGTTACTTACTGCTGCTCCCGAGAGATGTGGTGCGAATTGAGTTGTTTCGACTGTCCATGATGCGAAGTGAGATGCCGCTGTGGATCTCGCCAATTTCGCGAGTTCTATGGAATTAGGTTAACTGAGCGTTTCGGATCGCAAGTCATTACCGGGATCTCTTGGGACTCTAGCAGGTTAGGGCGAGGATGGGGCGATACCATACAAAATGAAATTTTATTTTAGGATTCTTGTATGCAGCGACCTACTCTAAATGTCAAGTGGACAGTGAAGTGGCACGGGCTATCACCTCAATTAAGGGAGATTACTTTGTCGAAGAACAGAAGCTGTTGTAGCTGCACACAAGTCTTGGTTCTTTTCAGCCTACCATAAACTGGTATAGGGTATGTTTAGTTCATGACATAGCGCGTACTACCAAAATTTGTCTAGAGATTCCTTGACCCCTTTGTTGGCCGAAATTTTGGCAAGATTTGTAAAGAGAATATGAGGAGAGTTGGCAAGATTCCATTGGCAACCAACCAATTATAAGAATCAAAGAAACATAGGCTGCCAACATTTTGGTAGGATAAATTTTGGCACCAACCAAACAGACCCAGACCCATAGGTGCATCAAGATGTTTCTTTCTTGAACTCAACTAGATCCTCAAATTTTACATTTGCTTATTTCAACTGTTATAAAAGGAGGGAACTTTGGAGTATCTGTCTTGTAGGACTTAAGACTGAGAAAATGAACTGTTGCAGTTAGATGAAGCTGCACCGGTCTTGGCGGGATTGAGTGAGCCCATCATGGTTGCCAAAGTAAATGCCGACAAGTACAGGAAACTTGGATCGAAATATGGAGTGGAGTAAGTGTTCCGCTCATAACTAGTTTGCGTTTACTGGCAGTAGAGATTTGTACATGTTATCATTATGATGTTCTTTATTTTTCGTCTGAATGCAGTGGGTTCCCTACTCTAATGCTCTTTATACACGGGGTCCCTATTGAATACACTGGTTCAAGGAAAGCTGACTTGCTTGTCCGCAATCTTAAGAAGTTTGTCGCGCCTGATGTTTCTACTCTTGATTCGGATTCTGCAATCAAGAGTTTTGCTGATAATGCTGGCACAAGCTTTCCGATGTTCATCGGTTTTGGGGTCAATGAGTCGTTGATTGCTGAATATGGAGGAAAATACAAGAAAAGAGCATGGTTTGCCGTCGCAAAAGATTTTTCTGAGGACTGGATGGCGACGTATGATTTTAATAAGGTCCCAGCATTGATTGCAGTTCATCCAAAGTATAATGAACAAAGTGTGTTCTATGGCCCATTTGAAGGTAATTGTTAGGAAACATTATTTTGTTCCCTCCTTATGTGTATTATTCAACAGCTTCTAGTTTCTTGAATCTGAGTAGTAACTGGAAGTGCTATATCTCGTCTTATGTAAGTTAGGTTGACTAAACATGTAGACACTTTTTAATATCTTATCTTCCCATGTCTATGAGACTAGTAAATAGCGATCTTTATTGTGTACACAGGACGTTTCTTGGAAGATTTTATAAGGCAATCGCTGCTGCCTTTGACTGTCCCCATCAACACCGAGACACTGAAATTGCTGGATGACGATGACAGAAAAGTTGTCCTCGCAATTTTGGAGGATGACTCGGATGTAAATTCTACACAGCTGGTAAAAGTTTTGAGGTCTGCTGCTCATGCGAACCGTGACTTGGTGTTTGGATATGTTGGAGTCAAACAATGGGAGGAGTTCGTGGAGACTTTTGATGTTTCCAAGAGCTCACAATTGCCAAAGCTGCTAGTGTGGGACAGAAATGAAGAGTATGAACAAGTAAGTGCAACACTTACTTCAGTAATCTATTCCTGTTCCAGCTACCAGCATCGTAATGAAACCACCTTTAGTGTATCACTGTTCATCGACATGCTTATATTGGTTATGTCATATTCGTAGAAGAGATATTTTTAGTCCTTTCATATCTATATGGTATTATAGAAGTTAAAAAAAATAGATATATAAGTGTGGTTAAAATATTGAAAATAAATACGGCGTGGTTTTGTTATTCTTCTATTTCTGCTTACTGATCAGTTTTCATTTATAGTTCATCATGTCATGTAATTGACTAAAAATGCTTCTTATGAAGGTGGAGGGTTCAGAAAAGTTAGAAGAAGGCGACCAAGCATCCCAATTAAGCCAATTCCTTGAGGGGTATAGAGCAGGGAGAACAATAAAGAAGAAAGTCAGTGGCCCTTCCTTCATGGGCTTCATGCATTCTCTTGTGAGCATGAACTCGTTATACATTCTCATGTTTGTTGTTGCTCTTCTCGGTGTCATGATGTACTTTGCTGGCCAAGATGATACTCCTCAGCCAAGACGGGTTCATGACGAGTGAAGGGAGCCGGGTTAGCTTCTTGCACGAAAAGAAGGTTATCAACCAGGAGCTCTAGCTCAGAGGTCGTGTTGCCGCCTTTGAACTGTTGTTGGCCCTGAAGAGGTCTGGTTTTAGCGGTTGCTTGTGATATTCGCCGTTTCTCTGTCAGCAATCATCAGGTCCTGCATTTTCTCTGCCCCGGTTTCTGTTTCTGTTTGTTGGTTAGAGCTTAGCAACTAGCCCCCATGTAAAGCTAGAAACTCTTCCTAATTTTGCCACTTGTATGGAAATGTTTTTATTTATTTTATTGCGAGGGTTATATGGTGTATCATACTCTGCCAGACTTTTGTACAACTGAACTGATACAGTATTAATAATGTGTGAATTTGTGATCTGCTCTGTTCTTCGTTTTGTCACTGAAATGGGCCCTTCTGTCCGTATTTTTGTTTGTTTGTTTGTTTTGTCAACTCTTCAGCAATGTGAAGATGTTTTGTCCGCCTGGATATGCATTGCAAGATGAGTCAATAAATGATGTGTATTAAACATCCGTGTACTTTGTCTCATGATGATGCGAGGATAAGAAACAATGTTTCTGTTGAATGGAATGGGCAATTACCTTAACTTCATTGCCTGAGTAAAAAAAAACTTACTTCTAGAAAAAATTGTGCAGCTAAGCCTGAATGCGCCTTTTTTTTAGAGGAATGCGCATTTTTTTTTTTGCCTTAACATGTACTCCATTCGTTCAAAATTAGTTGTCGCAGAAATGAACATATCTAACCGTGCACGTCTCTAAGCTTGTTCTGTGCGGTAATTCACATCCGAGTGCAGGCGCATCTGCTCTGTGGAGCTATGCTCGTTACTTGGAAGGGAAAGCTGACGATCATAAAAGTCCATGTGGCGTGGATTCCCTGACTTGGTAGGGCCAAGTCATGGCTACAGTAGCCTAACTTAGTTTCGCTCAGCCGTTGGATGGAAACAAACGGGCTAGATCGATACACCGTGCAAAACACTGCAGACTGTTGGTAGCATCACATTCTTTTGTACCTGTGTAGCACCGGGATAAGCATCTCTTCTGTAGCACCTCATCGTGGCTAAGATGCGAACAAAGTCAAGACTACAGGTGAGGTGCTAGAGACTGAATCAGCCGTGCGCGGTCGACGATGCCTCAACCCACACGAAGCAACAGCCACTGGTCCGGCGAGTCCTCGTTCGCACGAGAACGCATGCATCCTCTGCCGCTGCGGCAGTGGCAGGGTGGTTCGATGGTTGATGGACTGCGACCGATCTCAGACGACAGACCGGAGCTGACGTGATCGACCACTTGTCGACCGGGCTCATGCCAATATGCCCTGCAGAGCAGTGGCGGAGCGTGACACACA
>CBMN010034764.1:0-16918 GCA_000582825.1 Hordeum pubiflorum | reverse complement strand
CATAAACACATAGGAAATATCATCATACATGATTGCCTCTGGGGCATATCTTCAACAGAAGAGATAACAATGGAGACAATATGCACGATGGTTGTCAACTGAATACTCCAACCATGTTGGAAAACTATGGAAATAGTCATACTGAAATCTTCGTTTACGTCCTTGCAATCCAGAAGCAGAAGCTCTATACTTCTTCTTCTTTAATTTGGGTTGCATCGCATCCAACCTCAGGTATGCTCGCCTCACTTCATCTCTCTGGTTCGAGGGATACTGCCAAACTTGTGGGCGTAATGAAGGATCTCGCTCCAAGAATTCAATGCCTCGAAAAATGACAGGTTCTTCTTTGGCTTGGCTCGGTTCTGGTTCTTTTTCATATTGGCTCCAATCTACATCTTCCAGATCATCTTCATCTTCATCTTCTGGTTCATCTTCATCTTGTTGTTGCCTTTGATCCACAAATTCCACCAATGCTAGAGAATTGGGAGTGGTGTGAGCTGATGGTTGTTCTTGTTCAACACTCTCTTGACCTCTCTTTCTTTTTAAAAAGGATATCATTGTTTGTTGTTTCACCATTGTTACATGAGACAAAAGTTACAAAAACATTGTCACCTCTTCTCTGAATCAGAACATGTCCAATACTACTAAAGAAAGCATAGCATAACAATCATGAATGATGTGAACCTGTACTTCATTACTAATGTATATAGCACAAAAATCATGTAGGTAGCAGCGCCTTTATGCTATGAAACTTTAAACATCACCAATCCTTTTTCTTCAAATGATATGAAACACACCTGTTTGCTCTCGGTCAATCCAAGCAGCAGCAGCAGTTAGTCCAAACAGCAGCAGTAGAGCAGCAGAAACAGTCCTTCAATCTCCAGCAATCGCCCAAGCATCAGGCCAGCAGAAGCAGCCAGCAGCAGCAGCGCCCGACAGTAGCAAGCCAGCAGCAGCAACAGTGCCCGACAGTAGCAAGCCAGCAGCAACAACAACAACCGCCGCCCAGCAGCAGGAGGAAGCAGGACGCCCAGGCCGAGCACTCCAGCAGCCGTCACAAGGAGGGATACGGCGTTCGGCGCGACGGCACGAAGGGGGCGGACCAACGGCCAGCGGGAGCGGGAGCGGGGGGCGACGATGGTTGGCAACCGCGCGACGGGCCGGCGAACGGCGGACGGGGGCGGCCAAGATCTAGAAGCAGTTCACCCAGGAGCCATGGCGATTTGGGGATCGGGGGAAATTTTTTCTGTCGATTTGGGATCGGGGGAACCACCGGGGGAACGAATAGAGACGAGCATGGCGTTGTCGTTGTCTACTGTTGGTTCAATGGGCGAGGCCGATGCTTAGTATTTTTTTTTGTAGTTTTGTAAGGGGGGGTCGTGGCCCCCTTTTGGCCCTAAAAAGGCTCCGCCAGTGCAGAAAAGGATGGGGAGGCGACGGGCCAAATCGCTAACCCTAAAGTTCTTTTGAGAGGGTAACTAAGAGCTCATCTAAGTTTATACTTCTATACCTATATCCATGCTTGCTAATCTAAAAAGAGCGAGTTGCGGAGATCCAATAAATCGCCACTGTGTTCAACACCTTATCTATACAAACGCCTACACCCCTCAGGTGTTGAACATTAGACATGTTTAGCACCCTCTACTAACTGATATCATGTCTAATATCAACGTGAACATTTAATCAAGTAATAATTGCGAACCAACACGTGATTGGATGGTTAGGGGACAATGGTATCCCGGCTCAACAGAGTTCAAGGTGTGGCCATTTCGTCAATTTCAAGATGATGCGACAGCTCAGTCTTTTTACACAGAGATAAGGTATGCGTTCATAGGGGTGAATTTCAAGATGATGCGACAGCTCAGTCTTTCTACACAGAGATAAGATATGCGTTCATAGGGGTGAGTATATGTGCGTATGTATCAACGTCTACGTGTGTAATGTGTTAAAAACATGAATCAAGCAATTATATCCTACCTAATATTAATGCGTAATTTACTTCTTGCCCGATATTAACGTGCAAATGGTGTAACGGAAAAGGAAAGGGACGATGGGTTCGCGTCGCGAGGCCGGTGCAAAATGTACCGGCAGCCCATCTCCTGGCAGCATCTGACCCCTCCATTCTCTATCCGGTGGCTCAGATCCCATGGGTGCATATGCATTCGGTGCATCATCACCTCTCCGGTTCGAGCAGGAGCAGGTAATCCCAGTCACCTCCCGAGCAACACATCCAGCTCCACCACCATTCCCCTCACTCCCGCAGGACCCTCGCCGCCGCCGCCGCCGCCACGCCTGCGACCCGCCTTCCCCCTCCGCCGCCCCCCACCAGCCGGGGTTCTCCTCCTCCTCCTCCTCCCCGACCCCGAGCTCCTTCGCCGCCTCCCCGACCACGAGCTCGTCCTCTGCCTCGGCGACCCAAAGGTGAGCATGCATGCGCCGGTGGATTTGTTAGGCAGATCTCCCGAGTATTGAGTAATTTCACTCAGCTGCATAGGCCTCCAACCCACATTTTAGTGAAGATGATTTACCTGCTGTATTGAGCACTTGGTGTTGCTTCCTGTCTTAATGGCCTGAACATGTGATGCCTAAAATCTAGAAGTTCGTGATCTGGTTTCGCCCTCCAAATTCCTTTTACACACTCATCATTATTCTGCTCTCAGTCACTGTTTCCTGCAGGTTGTCAAAAAAGAAACTCTTCTCGGAAATGGAATACAGTTCGGACGACGATTCGGACATCAGCGATTCTGAGATTGATGAGTATGAAGGCAAGATTCAGGCCCGCCTGATTTCAGGAGATTTGAAGTTCAGGAATGGCGATAGTTACGGTTGCCCATTCTGTACTGGCAAGAAGAACAAAGGTTACAACATGCAGAGCCTTCTTCAGCATTCCTCGGGAGTAGGCGCAGCACCTAATCGGCCGGCGAAAGATAAAGCGTCTCACCGTGCCCTCGCCAAGCATTTGAAGAATGACGTTGCTAAACCTTCTGAGCCACCGCAGCCACAGCAAATTGCTGTAGAGCCGCAGCCACAGCAAATCGCTGTAGAGCCGCAGCCTCTTCCAAACAGACATGAGAAGTTTGTGTGGCCCTGGATGGGCGTTCTAGTTAATGTACCTACTGAATGGAAGGACGGGCGTCAGGTTGGAGGAAGTGGTACTCGTTTGAAGGGGGAACTGTCACAATTTTGCCCGCTGAAGGTTATCCCTCTATGGAATTTTCGAGGTCATACAGGGAATGCTATTGTTGAGTTTGCAAAAGACTGGAATGGTTTCAGAAATGCACTTGCATTTGAAAAGTACTTTGAGGCAGGAGGTTGTGGCAGAAGGGACTGGAAGCAAAACCAGAATCAGGGGCCAAAGCTTTTTGGATGGGTTGCAAGGGCTGAAGATTACAATCTTCCGGGGCTGATTGGGGACCACTTAAGGAAAAATGCTGACTTGAAAACTATCGATGATCTTGAGAATGAAGGAACACGTAAAAATAATAAACTTGTAGCTAATTTGGCTAACCAAATTGAGGTCAAGAATAAGTATTTACAGGAGCTTGAACTTAGATACAATGAGACAACTGCGTCACTTGAGAAGATGATGGGGCAAAGGGAACAACGTCTCCAGGCGTATAATGAAGGTTTGTGTTCATATTTTATAGTCATTTCTTCTATATTGTACATGTGTCCATGTTCTTCTGTCATCATCATCTTTGTGTTTTCAGTTATTGTTAATATTCAGTAAAACTTGTTACTACTAGAAATTCGGAAGATGCAGCAGCTAGCTCGCAGACATTCTGAAAGAATTATCGATGAGAACCAAAATCTGCGTTCGGAACTGGAGTCCAAGATGAGTGAACTTATTGCAAGATCCAAAGAGCTTGATGACCTTGCTGCAAAAAGTTCTCATGACAAAAGTAATCTTGAGCAGGAGAAGCAGAAGGTCTGTGATTTTCTTGGCTCGGCATCTCATCTATTTTGCGCCATCTTTAAATCTTTTGAAGTAGATTCAACTGGCCCCAGTAACCCTGATATGTAGTGTTGAGCGCTTTGTGGGTGCATCAGACCAATAAATATGAATTCCTGAAGATCACTCATAATACTACTTCATAAGATTGTTGGTCTGACATCATTTTACATACTGTACTAAGGCACTAAAGTGCACAAGATTAGGCCCTGTTGCTTAGAAATATGCCGGCAACTTATGTAATTTTGTTTTTGCTTGAATTCAGAATGCTATTAAATCAAACCATCTTAAGTTGGCAACAGTGGAACAAGAGAGAGCTAATGAGGATGTGGTGAAGCTTGTGAGAGATCAGAAGGTATACGTGTCCTTGTTCTTTTTGTGTGTTATGATGGTTTGTTTTTTTGAACAAATATGTCTTGTATGTTAGTCTTACTCTATGGAAACTGCAGAGAGAGAAAGTTGCTGCATTAAACAAGATCCTGGAGTTAGAACAGCAGTTGGAGGCAAAACAGACGCTTGAACTGGAAATACAGCAGCTGAAGGGCAAATTGGAAGTGATGAAGCATATGCCAGGTCATGAAGATTCAGAGGCGAAGGATAAAATCAATGAACTTAGTGAGGAGCTGCAAGATAAGATGGATGAACTGGATGCTATGGAGTCACTTAACCAAACTCTGGTTATTAAAGAAAGCAAAAGCAATACTGAGATGCAAGAAGCTCGGAAGGAGCTGGAAAATGTATGTTTATTTTAATTCATTCAAACTGCAATGCGTACAGTGCTCTATGTTGCTTCAGCGACATGATCTACCTACTTAATTCTTCAGATCTTATGGCTAATCATCTTCTCATCTATTGCATGTTCCACAGGGCTTGCTTAATCTTCCAGATGGCCAAGCGCATATAGGAATCAAGAGAATGGGCGAGCTTGATCTGAAAGCATTTTCAAATGCTCTCGGACAGAAGTTGTCGAAAGAGGATGCAGAAGTTACTGCTGCTATTCTTTGTTCAAAGTGGGAAGCTGAAATTAGGAATCCAGAATGGCACCCTTTTAGGGCTGTCATGGTTGATGGAAAGGAAATGGTATGAATCTTCATTTGTAAAACCCCACTGCTTGTACATACCTGGGTAGCTTGCTAGTGTTGAGTTACTAGTGGTACAAAACTTTCCTGACATTTGCTTATACATGTTTAGATTTCTTCTCTTGCAATATTTTGTCATTTGCTTTTTGTTAGTCCAGTTTGATCATGTTGGATATCGTTAAACTCTCGTTCCACTATACTGTGCTAGTTCACAGTAATTTCGTAGCCACGGTAGAGTATGGTCCATCTTAAATGTTGGCTCCTATGCTATCATAATGTGTTATTTACTAATGGTATCCTGGGAATCATTTTCCTGCAAGTCTCATTATCTGGGTTATCTTGTTTTACTGTAATAATGATGTGTAAATGCTGCATTTTAGGAAAAAATCGATGCTGATGACGCTAAGCTTCAAGAATTAAAAGATGAGCATGGCCAAGAAATATATTCGTTGGTGACCAAGGCTCTGCGTGAGTACAATGCCAACAGCACCAGGTATCCCGTAGGAGAGCTGTGGAACTTCAGAGAAGAACGGAAGGCGTCTCTCAAGGAAGCCGTCCAGGCGGTCCTGAGACAGTGGCGAACCACCAGGAGGAAGCGTTGATTGAGCCCAATCAATGTTGCTTCTTTCCTCCTGGTCTGGACAGCAGCATTAGTGGTGTGGTTTGATAAATCTCGAGTGACTATCTACGCCCATGTTGGACATTAGTTGAATAATTAATAATCCTGTTGTTCCAGTAGTAGTAGTAGCAGCATTAGTGAAGTCATGTCTATCCATGTGTGCAACAAGCTTGAATAAATAGTTGCAGCAGTATCAGCACCTGCAAACATGCTATCGGCCCGATCATCGGTGTCTGTTGGTAAGCTCCGCTATATGCTCTGTTGTCTAAGTTGCTGATAGTAATTCAGAGGAGTGTTTGTTTGTTGTCTGAATTAATGATGACATCCCGTATAAGTGTAGATACAGGAATGCACAAAGGGTGCGCTCTTTACGCATCACGAGCAAGCTTCCTCGAGAGTGGTCGCTGCATTTTCCATGTCTCGTGATTTTGCCGCCTGAATTATGGACACTAGCCATCCGGGCAGTGCCACGGTTCACAGCTCTGAAGTTATTGATGCCAAGGACAGAATGTACGCCAAGGTGTCTTTCGAACATGAGACTCGCGAATCAAATTATATTGCTCGTGAATTAGCACATCCACCTAAATACAATGATGCAAGTTACCGTGATGTAACATTGATCTCCAATGAATAAAGAGGTACTATTGAGAGTAAAAAAAGAAGCATTCTATGCCAAGGGGAAAAGGTACAGGGGTAAAACATTTTTCAAAGATGGATTACCTCCCTATTACATCACCAGGCCTGGCTATATTAGTCTCAAAGCATAGACATCTCATTCAGCATCTCAAATAATGTTGAAGTACACAGGCAGGTAAGCAACTTGTACTACCTTAAGATAAATAATGTTGAAGTAGCTGTTTGCCTTCACCAACAGCTACTGATTCAAACCTCAGTCAACACATGTATTTTGGGTTTGGATCAAATTAATACTAGTTCAACAACCTTTATACGAATAAAATCAGCAACAGAGGACCCCCAAAGGATAGTTGCTTTGTTGCATCTATATCCATATGGACCAATATCATTCGCACAGGATGCACAACTACAACAGCTGGATATTGACAAAGTTACACAGCTACATTTTTACAACAAGAGGCCGAATAGTTACAGCGGGCCCTCGAGGACTAACCTAGAGCTTGTGTACACTCCGACTCCCGATGCCTGGTAGCAACAACCAGGCAAAACAGCTGGGACTGGGATCACATGTGCCTCAATGCAATCGCCGGAACCTAAACCACATGTACAGGTGCGCTTTCCCCAACCTCGCTATCGATCAGCAGGTACAGCAATCTATGTTTGGACACGGCCATCACCGCATCTTTGTTATTGTGCTAGCTCTCCATTGCACTCTCGGCGTCGTCGAGCACATCCGCGCTTTCATCAAGAAGGTGGTCGCACAGCTCCAGGAGCTCGTCGGCCAGCGGAGGGATGTGAGGATGCCGCGTCTCGTTGTATATGTGCGCATTGTCTGATATCTGCGCCACATCATTCCTGAATTCGTACCTGTTTTTGTACTCCATCTTCCTCGCCTTGTCCCTGATGGTACCCAGATCCATTGGGCGCTGGATTACGTCGTAGTAATCGGGAGCAACTTTCTTTGTCACTGGTTTAAGAAACAGCAATGATATAGCAGTTTGGTTCCGCAAGTGGTCAACTATCTTCTCCAATATGTTGGAGAGCTCAACCTGCATCAGGATGCAAACAACAAGTTTAGTTCACCTTTCAACAAAAAAAGTTCAGGTCAAACTCCTAGTCTAGCAAAGAAACAAACATCAATTGACTCTGTTTGGTCTTTCAAACAAGTTGTGGCATCCCTATCTTGTGTGCGTAAAGACTGCTACTAGGAACTGGTTGAAAAATAAAATGATGTACGATGCTGTTCAACACAACGATTAAAATGAGAAATTTGAGAATAGAAAATAAAATAGACAGGGTACATGATCCAAGGATTTTCTATACTGCTGTGGTTTCATCTCTTCACAGATAAACATGTTATTCGGTTGAGATCATACATTTGAGTGAGACTGTTTCGTTGAGAAAAGGCTAGAGATAATTGCAAGAGGAAGAAAACAACTTGACTTTCATACAATTATCGGCAGGCCCTTATATTTCTGCAATTAATTGAAGTGTGCCTACAAGTAACTCTCCTTGTAAAGCAGAATCAGTAAAATGGTCGTAGACAAACATTATTAAAACAATGAACATTCCAAAACATTAGTGAAAACAAGTACCTCTCCTCCTCTTCGTCGCTTGGCTGATGGAGCATATTCTGTCATATCAGCTGGAGCACATCTCTTTGACGCTCGATCTCTTTCAGGTACCTTTCTGTCATTTCTGTATGGCCTGTGATCAAGAATGTCAGCATCTCGAAATTCATGTTTTTTCTTTTTCTTGCTTTTCTTCTTTGCCTTCTGGAGTTCTTCCTCCCTGCTATAAATCCTAGCTTCAATTAGCCTCTGTTCCTGTCTCTCTCGCTGCTCTTTAAAAGCTCTCCAGGATTCATCACCTCCCATTACTTCTTTGCTTTTCCTGTTACCATCCCGACCCAACCTATCATGTGAAGGATTCATCTGGCTGGGCTCTCCAGCATACCAACCATCATCATCTCTGCTGTTCTTCTCAAAACTTGACAATTCAGCAATTTTCCTTATTTTTCTAGGCTCCTGACCACTCCTAACTTCAATAGCTCTTAGCTTGTCTACATGTCCTTTAGGCTGCTTGATAATGACCTTTTTACGAGGTACATCCTTCTCTACTTCAGCAGGAGGCCGTATCACAACTGATGGCTTAGGAGTATCAGGAGGATAATCTTTAGTCTTAGGCTTACTGTATATTTTAATCTTGCTAACCTTTCCAGTAGATCTCAAATCTGTAGCATCCATTGTGAGTTTATCAGAAATCAAAGAACCTGCCACTGACATATTCCTTTCCAAGGACTTCTCAGGTGCCCCACATCTGAATTTTACTGGTTTGATCTTTTCAATGCTTTCTTGCCCTTCAGTTTCAGGGACATCAGAAGAAACCTTGGCTACCAACCTCCTGCCCGGTGTCTTTGTTTGAACATGACTTGCTACATCAAGAGGATTAGGTCTGTAGGAAATCGCATCCATTTCCGAGGTTTCTGGATCCTCCCCATACTTGGGGCACAGTTTGTTGGTCCGCATATGTCCAAGCTATAATAGCAATGTGACACACAAAGTCAGGGGGGAATTCAGAACATGCGAGTAACTGAATGTACTATGATGCCTTACCTGTCCACAAGCTCCACATACAAGACTGTCCCCCCTTGCTCCCTGCCTCTTCTCCTTAAAATAAGAAAAGACAAACCACATAAGAATAACGAAGAGGAGATATGATCATTGCTATAAATGCTACTCTTATTTCAAGTCATTACGTTGAAAACATGAACCATATGTTCCTCGATACAAGAATTCAATTTGGTTAGTCTAAGTAGTAGGAGTAAGTTGCAACATTCACACTAACTTAGAGCTATCTGGAAGCCAAAAAATAAACCTACAACAGTATTACCGTCACTGAATCGCCACAAGAATACAAACATGGCACCTCACTAACTCATCAGCTAGTCATTGTGCAGTCTAGTAAACAGAACATCTTCAGTATAAACTTACTGCACTTTTAGATGACACTGCCTAGCAAAATGAACTGATCCAGACCCATTAATATTTACTTAGTGTGTGGATGAATTTACAGTACTAAAATGGATAGCTCTGAAAAATTGACCAGATTAATAAAGGTAGGCCAGATTTCAAACATGGGTTTGTATCCATTGTGAAGTTTGCTTATTATGATGTAAAGGCATCAAAAGTACCTGTAACCTTTAATAATCAACTAAATTAAGAAGACATGCTTACCAAAATATCTAACTTTTCAATAATTTGTGATATTCTTTCCAAATTTTGTTATATATTTTGTGAGAAAATTGCAGAAACCACCAACTATTTGGGGCCGGTTTTGCACAGAACATAAGAATAATTGCAGAAACCTACTCTACAGGTTCGTTGCACAAGACACCACCTACCAGTGTAATCTGTTGCAGCTAGTTCTAATCCATCGTTTGGCTTGGGTGACAAGATTCCTGGTCGGTGGGTCCTGCTTATAAGTGTGCATGTGGCAAATGAAAAAGCCACATCAGCTGGTCAATTTTTTAATGGGTCAACTAAATCCGCCAATATCTCTCAAAATTGTGGTCCAAATGAGCTGAATTTTTTCCAGATCAGTACTGGGTACATGTATGATTTACTGGATTTTTTCCTTTCTTTTAATCTTGAATTTTGAACCACAAAAGTGAATGAGCCAACTAATACTGCCAATATCCCCCAAACCTGTGGTCCAAATGAGTTAAAAAAGTTCCAGGTCAGCACTGAGTACATGTATGACTAACTGGATTTTTTTGTATCTTATTTAAATTTGAATTTTGAACCAAAAACTTGAATGAGCCAACAAATACTAACAATTTCAACGAAATCGTTGTGCACTTACAAGTGGTACCCACTCGTCCGGAATCATGTCAACTGAGCCAAACGATGGATTAGAGCTAGGTGCAATAGATTACACAAATAGGTGGTGTTTTATGCAACAAACCTGTAGAGGAGGTGTTCTGTGCAAAATCGACCCCAATAGTTGCAATATGCTCTATATTTTGTTTAGGAACAAGCCCAATTTATAAACCAACAAACTGGCAAAAAAGACATGCTGCCCTTTCACAGTATACTTGGCAGTCTGGATTGTCGATTGCTGCTAGAGTGACAATATCGCTGACCCAGTATCTCTGGACCATATTAGAACCACTACAACAACATATGGCGTCGGTGCAAGTTCCTTGGTGTGCCAGATCATGCACAGTATCAGAAATCAAATACGAAAACAGGCAAAAAAAAGGGAAACTAATTCCAGAAGACACAAAAGAATGTACATTTAAATACAACTTGCCGCAAAATCTCAGTAGGAACTACACATGTGAAAGTCGATGCTCTCCAGCTGGCATATAATACTAGTACATAAATAACAATCATGCTCTAAACTTACCTTTAAACCATCCTTTCCTAGAACATTTTTCTTTTTAACCAGAATGATATCATTTGCATCAGCCATCAGCTTGGTTTTCAGTTTGGAAGGTAAGCCACCTTCAGTAAAAGAACTGTCAACCTGCACGCGGTCATATGAGTCTATTAGAGCTCGTTTCTGCTAGTATGGCAACAAAAATGAATCAGCAACAACCAAGACTAGATTTTGAACTTCAGATGAGCTTCTGATACCTCTTTCGCTCCTCTTGGCGTGCTCTCCTTTGGCGTCAATGCCTTAAACTGCTTAGTTTTATTGGCGCCCTGATTTGTTGTATCCACAGGTTGTTTCTTCCTCTTCGGGTCATTACCACTCTCTGCAACATAATATTCCATTAATTAAAATTACTAAACTTGGTATGTGGAAAGCAAATTATGGAAGTAGCAATCAACAACCTTCGAGCAATTTTTTTACTAGAGCAGCTTCTGATTGATCATCTTGAATTTCCTCGTTAAACTGAGCTTGGGTAGGGCACCTTCTCATTTTGAGCCCTCTCATTCCGTCTGCTTTATCGCTTCTCAGGTCTGCAGTGCCAACATCTTCATCGTCAAATTCTTCAGCATCCAGCAAGTTCTCAAGATCCCCGGCAAATGAGTCCAAATCGCTATGGGCTTCTGTATCACTGCCATTGTCATCACCGTCTATAGCAGAAAGAGACTGAATTTGTCTGTCCCAAATTTCCTGACATTTCTCTTTAGTTTGCTGCTGTAGCTGCATGAAAGACATCCTTTGTCCACGTGCAAACTTGCTAACTGGAATTTCATCAATCGTAATTCCTGACGCTGCTTGCTCACTTGAAAGCTTCCTCACCATAGCAATACGATGCCACCTTGTTAATTTATCGATTTGCTCGTCTGGAACTCCGAATTTGAGAAGCAACTATTTACAACAATATCAATGGCAAGCATTAGTGATCACAGTGTAAAAAAGACAGAAAAAAGGCATGGCACATATATAAAAATAGGTCAGATTTTCATCTATGTTCAATCACATGAGAGAGGTACGTCTCACTTCTTGTCTGTCATAGCCAATGGCATTTTCGGCCAACTATATTTCTTCGGGTTAATAGGATAAATGCCATTCGAATTCTGGAGATTCTGAGAAACGCCACTGTAATTTCCAAACTTTGAAAAATGCCATTTTCAGTGGCGTTTTTCTTATGTCAATGTATGGAGGTAATTATTCCTTTTTCTGCCGGGATCGACATGTAACTTTCTACATAAACTAGTCAATAAAATAACCCTTTGAAAGGCTACCAATGCACATTTATGTTCTCACTGATTCATGTTCCATGATCCCAAGCCATGTCAACGTCTGGACCCCCTGGCAATGTTAATGTGTATAATGCTGCTAAATCATTGGGTTTGATGGTACCTCTCGGGCGGCATCCATGCTTAACCTGCGGAGGTCAGCATCTGTTCCAGTAACAGTGGTACCTTTGGCTGCAGCTGACTTCTTCTTATGAGATGAATTGGAGACAGGTGCTTTTGGAGTTACTCGCACATAACTAAATCCTAGTCCACGGCCAGATGGATCACCAACACCAGTAATTTCTAGTCTTTCAATATTCTCTCTGTCCTGCATACACCAAAGAAAATTAGATTAGAACAGTTGAACTGAATTCACACAGCAATAGACAAGGAACAGTAATAATGTACTATACGAAGGAGCATACAAACTTGCACTTAAAACATGCATACATGAACCATCTAACTAGAGCTGCCACTGATACAGGCAAGAAATATAATACTCATCTGTAGCACCCAGATCATAAAAAAAAACTCTCTGAACACCCGTCTGTCAGGATAGAGTTTGTCATGGTGTTGCTGTGGTGTATACCGCTCGAGCTCACAGGGGAGAAGTCTGATCCCTCCATCCCACTCTCCCATCTCCTTATTTCCCTTTCTATATGGCCTCACCATCTCTTTTCACCTCTACCCTGTACCCACTAGGTCTGACTGTACCCGCTCAGCATAACAGCTTTAGTGGGCAAATCTGAATAATATGCGGCAGTGCGAGATTACATGCTTGCACACAAAAGAACTTGTATAGACTGCTAGAATCAAAATCTTCGATACTGGCCACTAATTTGATGAATGTTACACCATCAAAATCAAGTAATGTGAAATGGCTGGCTCAGCGCATACACAAATTTAGTGCATCTCTACACATACATGCCGAATACATCCCACAGCCTCCTCTATCAAGTTCTGGAGATCTGCTAGTGCTTGACTTTAAGTGCGGTGCCCGCTCCCGCTCCTAGCCTGACCTAGCTCCTGCCACCATTGAACTCCTCGCCGGTAGCCCTCCCTCCCTCCTCCCCAGCCCCTCCCCCTCCCCATGTCGACCTCTGGTGCGAACTCCAGCGGGCGCCGTTGGCTGGAGACAGATAGTGAGAGCTCAAGCGTGCTCATATCGCGATGAGGTGAGCAGCTCCCCTGCCTCCTCCCCCGAGCATCGCATGCCCTCCCCCGTAGCGCGGGTCACCGCCTCTGCCCCGCCTCGTCCCGCGCTCCGAGATCCACCGCCCTGGGGGCCGCGAAGATCAACGCTGACGGCTTACAGCAGCTGCGACGCAAGAATCGGCACCAGCGCCCCCATCACTCTGGCGCGGCCTCCCCTCATTCGCCCCCTCGACCTCCTTACCCGGAAGCAACTGCCATCCTGTTGGGGAGTGCACCAACCAAGTCCGCTGTCGTTGGTGCCTCCTCTCCGGCCATGAGGCCAAGGGCTGCGAAGAGCATCGCGCCAATCGCGCCCGTTCCCGTGCCGCCCCGGCCTCTCCCTTGCGCAACGCCCCTGGGCGTGCTGCACGGGTCGATAAGCCAAGGCAGGCGCCCCACCGTCGTGCCCCCCCTGCTCTCCCGTCGCTGCCTTCTCCCCGCACGGCCATGCCCGCTGAAGAGCCTGCTCCGGAGCTCGTCATTATCATGCGCTCCATCGAGATGGAGGAATCCGAGGAGGTGCTGGCGCGCGCCTTGGTGGCCACCATCACCAGCACCAGGCCTGCCGTGTCCGCCGGCAAAGTGGAAGCTCTTCTTCATGGGTCCCTCGAGCTCCGGCCAGGCGACTTCTCATTCCACCTTCACCAGTCACCACCCCAAAGACTTCCTGCTCATCTTCGGCTCACGCCAGCTCATGGACTGCGTCTCGGTGACAATTTCATCCAAGGCACGAACTTCACCCTCTCACTGCGGCCATGGTGCAAGCTCGCCCACGCCGGCTTCGGCAGGTTCGACTACCGCGTCGAGCTTGAGCTCCGCGGCATTCCTGCTCAAGCCTGGCATCTCTCCATGACGGAGCACCTCCTCGGTCGCAGTTGTTGGATCGAATGCCTGCTGCACCCCAACACGCGCTCCAGGTTGGACTTGGCAACGTTTTGCTTGGACGCTCGCACCAACGACCCCGCCGCGCCATCCTAGAAATCGTCGATACCTCGTCGTCACGCCACCCTTCGCAGCCACCAATTGTCTCGAACCTCTCCTACCCCGTCTCCACCAGGCTCATGCGTGCCTAGGCCGAGTTAGCTGCACCACCCCCCTATCATGTTGGCGGTGACCCTGAGCAAGATGGTTGCAATGTCCATGCCAACGACGGCAACGTCGGGCGCCACCCCGGCAGCCGTCGCGGCCGCAAGCGTTGCCGCCCTCACAACGCCCCTGAGAGACGTGCGGACAACATGGCCGTCGATGCCTTCGCATGGCCCTCTAGCCGCGTTCACCGTGCTGACAACGTCGCCATCGACAGCGCCTAGAGCTCCGCTGCCGACAAGCCACACCCCTGCCCCCTTTGCCCTGCGACACGGGCAGGAAGATGACGTCATGGCCTGGTTAGGGCGGGTCCTGCCTCCTTAGTCATTTGCCAAAAGGGGCAAGCGCCAACATCAAAAGAAGGCTCTGCATGGCGCCTTTGGGCCCACTGCTCCTACCGCTGCCACGACCGTGGCCGGGTCCTTGCATGCCCCTGGACTAGTCATCCACCCACTTGCTGCTGCTGGCGCTAGCCCTCCAGCTGATGCCCTGATCGCCCTGGCTTGGACCACTCTATGGAACCCTGCCCGTTGTCGCCTTCCGCGCACGAGACTAGTCAAGCTGAACTGGCCACGGCAACCAACTGCCCGTGAGCTGCCTTCCTCGAGAACCGTGCATCGTCGCCCTCTCACGTGTTGAGCAGCACTAATCCCGAGCCTAGCTCTCTAGCCACGTCCTGTCAGGATCAAGATGCCCAAGGGGGAGAAAGCACCTTCGCAGGCAGCCAAAGCACCTGTGATGCCAGCCAAGTGCCTGATTCGTAGCCGCTTGGCGTGCCCGAGGAGGATTGCCACTCTGGACTAGTTGTTGCGATGGACCCCCACGATAGTGCGGCCCAAAGCAATCATCAACAGCGCGGATGTGCTTGGAGTTCAAACTCCACCCACCCCTGCCGCCGCTTCTCCCGCCAATTCCTCCCCAAGCCCGCACCTCCAATTCGGCCCACGGCCCAGTCTCCGCAGCCCGCGGAGCCACGTCAGGGCCATGCGCCAGCATGTCGTCCCTGACCACCTCGCCTGCTTTCCGGCTCACGAGCCGTTTCGCCACACCACCTGTGATCCTTCGTCGACTCAGCTCGTGCAACCCGCAACCTCCAACCTGGACGCTTGGCGAGTTTCTGACAGCGGCCACTCACAAACCCTCCCAAACGCCGTCAAGCGAGCGTGCCGCCCCAGCATCAACTTCTCGTCGCGCCGCGGCCGTTTGGCAAGAACCAAGGACTCCAACGCCTCGACACCCCCACTGCCAAGCGACGGACCCAAGTGCAAATCCTGCGCACACTGGGCATCGTTGGGCTTGATCAGACAATCACCGCAATGGAGATGCGCACCTACGATGGACTATTCACCGCGCCCCTTTCCCACGACGTGTTGGCCACCATCGCCGGCATCATCGACCGAAAACTGTCGGCTGATCCCACCCCGGCTCCATGCACGCCAGCACCAGCCATGGGTCTCGCGGCGACCCCCTGACCAATACTCCCTCCGTTCCTTTATATAAGGTGTATTTGTTTTTTGAAAAGTCAAACGAGGCCATGTTTGACCGAGTTTTGAGACAAATATATCAATATCCACAATACAAAATTTATACCATTTGATCCATCATGAAAAATAGTTTCATATTTTATCTATTTGGTATTGTAGATGTCGTTAGTTTATTCTATAATCTTGGTCNAACATTCAAATGGTTGACTTGCACGGAAAACAATACACCTTATATTCTGGAATGGAGGAAGTATATCACAACAAAATCGTGATTTCTAATGGGCATTAATGCCTGCGCAAGGCGCTCAGCGATCCGCTCACTGATCATCTCAATGGACACGTCACCAAGCATCGCCTCCATGAATCCCGCACCGGCATCAGTGAGCAGGATCGAGTGGTTGCGGCTAGCAGTGTCCACGGCGAGTCAAATGGCACCCTTGCCACCACAGCCTCGACAACGGCGTTGGGCGACGCCAGCGGGGGGAACACATAGATCATAGAAACGTAGTTGGCCTTGTGGAGCACGGTGAGTGGGACGGCGTCGGCCCTGCTGGCCTAAGGTACACACCAGGCATCGCAGTCGGGTTTGATCGCCTTGGACATGCATGGTGATCTTCATGACGAGAAGTGCACAATTACAAAGAAAATAAAGACGTTGTATAAGTACCACCATGCGGCGCCTTCTTGTCTGACTGCATGTGTCCTTGGACCTCAATCCCTCGTCGTTCGCAACCCATATCCATGCACAAGCTAGCTAGCAGCACAACTCGTTATCTGTCAATCGCCGGAAGTGGCAGCAGCCAGACATGACTCCTTCTCATCCCGTGCGCTGCACCTTCCTAGTATTAATCTCTTGCCATGGCCTCAGAATGTAGGGCCTTGGGCTACTGCTGCTGCCCCTAGCCGACAGCCACACTGGTCGTTTCCCATTTTCTGAGAAGGAAAGGTGGACGGGAGAGATAGGAGAGAATATATAGGAAGAATATGACATCTGGGCCCATACATATTCTCTAGATGACGTGGCACCATCTAGGGCAAAATCCCAGAGTCAAAACCAATCAAGGTAGTGGGAGGGTTGTCTTTGAAACGGTTGGAGAGTTGAGGGATGCAACTCTGACCAAACTAGAGTTCAATGTTGTAATCTAAACTCTTAGACAAGTTTGGGGGGGGGGGGG
>CBMN010010099.1:0-10376 GCA_000582825.1 Hordeum pubiflorum | reverse complement strand
TTTTTTTTTTTTTTTTTGAAAGGAAAACGCAAGTAATGCATTACGATATTGTACTTTGGCATACCGCCAGATACAATGTTAGATACAAATGCAGGAAAATGGCCTAGCCATGTCTCTACACAGCCATTCCCCATGCCAGCACCATGCGCTGCTAAAACACGTGAAGCATCATTACATTCACGCTTACAGTGAACTACATCAACAACATTCAGTCCTACTTTCATTTGGAATTTTACATCTCTGAAAATAGTTCCTAGTTCAGCAAGATCATAGTCTCGGCTCCCCACAGCTTGCTTTAGGACCATGGAGACTGTTTGAAAAATTACTTTCTGGCAAACCATTTGCGATGTGATCATCGTTGATTGCTGCATAGCTAGAGGTTCAGCATGCAACGGGTTGGAAACGTGCTCCAGATGACCTGCTCCTGCTGCCAGCAATATGCCGTTGTCGTTTCTAATTGTGAAACCCCAACCTCCCGAATTTGATGCTTCGGGGAAAGGGTGCGAGAAGAAGCATCCAAGAGAAGGATAAGCCCAACGTGAACATGAAGAGGCTAGGCAGAAATAGGAACAACCGACCAACCTCAAACTAAGAGCATCTCCAGCTGTTGTGCCTTCAGGAGGCGTTCTTTCAGCCTCGTGGGTTTGTGCCGGCGGAATTTTTGCTTTGGGGGTCGGATTTTTTTCCATCGGTACCCCCACCCAAGAAGCCACTCGCCGAAGCTCTCGACTTCTTAGCCCGCCTGCACCGGCTCGCGCAGAGGAGGCCAGCTTGGAGCCTTGCCGGAGCCAGGTCTTGTCGGCGGAGGAGCCGACCTCATCACCGCCCTCCCGGACGACCTTCTACTGCAGGTCCTCGCCCGCCTCCGCTGCGCTCGCCGCTGTGCAGGTCTTCGCACGCCTCGCCTCAGCTTGGCGCACTCCACGCGTAGGTGGATGATCTCCTTCACGCCCTCGTCTACCAGCCTCAGCCCGCACAGGTAGGGGATGTAGTCTTCGGGTGAGCGTGCCCCGCTTCCACCACGCCGCGTCCGTTGAGCTGCACGGGCTGGAGACGCGCTGCGGGGCAGGCGCGGGGGACGCACTGCTCGCCGCCGCCGCGCTCGCCAGGCTCGAGGCCGGGCTATGCCAGCGCGCCGGCGACCTCGACGCGCCCGTGGCCGACTTCTTCAACGTGGCCGCCGGCACCGGTACACGGCCGAGGAGGCGCTGGCATTCGTGGACGGGAGCGTCGGGAAGGACTGGGGCGGTCGGCGCCATGGGTGGACGAAGCTGTTCCGCGGCGGGTGTGCATGCACCTGGTGGGCATGTGAGGAAAAGAGGAGAGAGAGTGAGGAGAGAGGCTGACTTGTGGGGTTTTCGCATGCGAAAAATAGCGCCGACACCCCCAGACGTCCCCAGGTAGGCTGGGTTTGGGGTGGGATCGCCGGATGATTTTTCGGGCAAATCCGGCACAAAACGAGACCCTAGGGGTACGATTGGGGCATTTTTTACTGCCGGCGCCCAAAAAGTTGTCCTGGAGGGGCTCGTGGCGGGGCGGCTGGAGATGCCCTAACTTAGGCCAACTCCAACGCACGAATCCCATGCTGTCCCGATTTGTTTGTTTGGTGTCAAACGGACAGACGACACGGCACAACGCACGACCGCAGCCGCATATTTTGTTCGTTTGGCGTTCAGCCCGCCTCATTTTTTATGTAAAGCTACATCCGATTTGTGTCCAAATGGGCGGTGAACGGACGGGCACGCGGTTTCTCCTCGTCCGCCTCGGGGACGCGCGGCGGCCTCCCAACTACCTCCATCGCCAAAAATGAATCCACACGGGCAGCGGGCGCCGGTCGTCAGCCACGCACTATTGGGTCGTCGTCCTTCTTAAAGTGGAAGCCGTGGACCGGCCAGTCCACAGGTTCAACTTCCAAGCCCTCCTGCATCCTCCACCCCGACCAGTCCACATGTGCAAACCCTAGCCGCCGCCATCGCATCCACCCCCTCGCCGACGCCATGGGCTGGCATTGGATCACCAAGGGGAAGCACGACCATGAGGTCGGCTCCTCCTTTGGTAGCCGCCGCTCTGCCACACCACCTGCTCCGTCGGCGTTTGCCATCTCACCGTCAACGGCCCCGCAACGCAATAGATCGTACGTCCCGGTGGACATTTGCCGACAATATTGGGAGACGGCGACGCCACTCCTGTGGGGAGATGCCCACCTCCCCAACTATTGGCATCTCTCCGCGGATCGGGTGCCAATCCCACCGATGCCGACGAGCGACCACGCCCGCCGCGAGGAGATCGACCGACGTCACGCCCGCCTGCCATCGGATCTGCTACATGACCCCAGGTACGCCATTGCATCACCGCTGTGGGATACGTGGCTCCGCGATGAGCATGACCTGCGGCGGCAATCCTTTTTTGTTGGTTGTCCTCCTAGCTTGCGCCGCCCGCGTCGTGCTCGTGCAAAGAGCCCGCCCCAAACGCGCTGGCGCAGGCGTCTGATCGGCCTCACGCCGACGCCATCTCCGTGCCCATCCCCACCACCACCACCTCCCATGACCGAGGAGGAGGAGGTCCAGCTCATGAGGCGTGTCATGGAGAACTCCATGGTGGGCCTGGAGACAGCGTTGACCCTCTCTGTGGCCGGCGACGTGGCCATCCCAGAGCTGGAGATGCCCGCCATGGTGAAAGAGGAGGTGCAGGAGGTGGTCGTCGAGGACCCACCTGTCAGCCCAGTGGAAACCAGGGTACCACGGCCCGTCTGCCGCTGGCCCTGAGGACGACGCTTGGCCGGCCCACAAAAGGTGGCTCTGCCCCGGCCGCTCCAGAGGCAGCCGCCGCGAGGGGCAAGTCTGCTGAGGCCACTTACCGCTAGGTCAAGCCCTGCCGAGGCCGCCAGGCACCAGACCGCCTCGCGAGGCTCCCCTCGTGAGGCCGCCTCACGAAGCACGTCGTACGATGCCAACCGCGGGGATCCGCGCCCATCACAAGGATGACATCCCGCTGTCAGGATAAGGACGGCGGGGCGTGACTGAAGCCAGTTTCCACTTTGGTGATAAGGGAGCAGCGGCACCTGCCTCCCCCAAAGCAAGTCCCGTAGCATTTCCTCTTTGGTGTAAGAAGATCAGGACGGATCGGTGTGCCAGGACGGAGGTCATCGCCGAGCCCGCAAGCGTGTCACGAAGACCACTTTATCAGGTAGAGACCGCTTTTAGTCAGGATAAGTCTGAGTGCCTCTCCCCCTTTATTTTGCCGCCCTGTGGCCACCCTTTCCCACTCATATTTTCGGGGAAGAGGACCAAGGCACTACAAGAGGGATAGGGCCGCTTCCATGTAAGTGGATCGATCCATTCTCTCACCCACACCTCGTGTACTCAAGCAACAAGCTCTCCATTACACAGCAATTCAACACAGGTAGGAGTAGTATGTTACACCGCACGGTGGCCCGAACCAGGGTAGCTCGCGCGTCCCCGTTGTTCCCGGTGAGAGGGAGTGAGCTCATCGCCGATCTTGCTCTGTTTGTCGTCATGTTGCAGGTTGCCAAGCCAAGCCCCCCAGTGTTCGAACCATAGTTCTTGGAGGAGTTCTTGGATGCAGATCCTAGACTTCGACATTTGGTGCGCCAGGTAGGGGGACTTGCCGTCTTCGCGCCTTCGACCTTGACATGAACATCGACATGGACAAAGCCGCCGCTCGCCAGGAACGTGTTGCGCGCCGAGCTGCCGACAAGGCCCCCGCGGGTGGCCTCCTCCGTTCACCCGTCGGTGAACGAACAGGTGCGTGGCCGCTCCACCACCGCCTCCTCGCTTGCGCGTCGCGACCCTCCTGCTCCACATGCCGCGCTGCTCATGGCACATGAGCTACTACGCTACCATCCCGCCAAGGATGGCTATGACATCTGGCTTGGGCGCATCACCGAGCTCGTCGACACCACGCGCGATGGCCAGGCGCCCTCTCGCTCCCTGCTTACTCTGCCGTCGCATGCTGACCAGTCTGAGCACGAAGCTCCTACTCCTCCACCGGCCCGTGACGCGGCTGAACGGCACCCTGTGGCACGTGCTCCGGAGCCGTCCCACGGGCCGTCTGTGCTGGCCGATGATGACGACAGCTGCCAGATCGTCCGCCGCGTGCCGCCGGACGCGCGCGTGATCCTCGAGAAGGCGCACAACCGCCAGGACCGCGTTCTCCATGACGTCACCTTGGCTGGGCGCCAGAACCACGCGGCCCTCGATGGAGGCGTCATCACCACCGAGGGCTACCTTGCCCTCGCTCCCGAGCTGCGCCGCGTGGTGTGGCCCGACAAGTTCAAGCCAGAGCTTCCTCCTTGCTACGACGGTAGCGCCAATCCCATGGAGTTCCTCCTGCTCTACACCATCAGCATCCAGGCTGCGAGGGGGGACGACCGGGTCATGGCGAATTGGTTCCCCATGGCCCTCAAGGACGCTATGGGCGCATGGCTCATGAACCTCCCCGAGGCGTCTGTCTCTTCATGGGAGGACCTATGCAAGCAGTTTGTCGCCAACTTCACGGGCACGAGGGACCGTCCCCTCATGCTCAACGACCTACGGGCCGTGTGCTAGCGCCCCGACGAGCCCCTTCGCAAGTCCATCCAGCACTTCAGCCAGGTGCACAACAGGATCTCGAAGGCTTCCGACGCCGCGATCATCTCCGCCTTCACTAGCGGCTTCACCGATGTGAAGATGCGCGAGAAGCTCTCCGTTAGGGACGAGCTTGACTCTGCGGTAGAGTTGTTCCCTCACCGACCGCTGCGCCAAGGCCGAAGAGGGATGCCTATTCCTCCACAATGACCCTAACGCTGAGCCTGGCGCAGTGAAGTCCATGGGCAAGGACCTGAAGCACAAGGGCTCTGCCGTGCTCGTGGCGGAGCCGGACTACAAGCATGGCCATGACCGCGGCAAGGCCAAGAAGGATGACCACCCTGTTTGCGCCTGCCACAACGTGAACTCCCACAGCACTGAAGACTGCTACAAGCTCAGGCTGCTTCACGAGGGTCGCACTGATTGCCATGGCAGCCGCAAGGAGCGCGGCACGGGCTGCGGTGGCGGCAACGAAGGTGGCCGCTGGGTGACAACAACGACAACGGCGCCGACGACAACAACCGTCAAGGCTGGCAGAACCAGCCACAGCAGGCTGACCCTCAGGCCAATGTCGCCCCGCCGTGCACCAACGACCTCCCTCCCGCTGAGAACGTTAGGGGCTACCAAGTGCCCCGCGGGGTGGCCTGCATCCTCGGCGTGGCCCATGCCCCTACGTCCAACCGCCGCTTCAAGCAGTTCTCCCGTGAGGTCAATGGGGCCCTCCCGGCGCTCGAGTCCACCAGCCACCTCAAGTGGTCTGCGTTCCCCATCGCCTTTGACGCCAGTGACCACCCCAAGTCCACAAAGGCCATGGGTGCCGCCCCCCTGCCGTGCGCTCCTACTATCAGCAATGTGGACGTCACCAAGACGCTCATTGACGGCGGGGAAGGCCTCAACGTGCTTTCGGTGGAAACCTTCGAGACGCTTCAAGTGCCTTACGAGCGCCTGATGCCCACCAGGACCTTCTCAGGCGTCACCGACGGCTCCACTATCCCCCTGGGGCAGGTGGGCCTTCCCGTCACCTTCGGCACCCACAGGAACTACCACACGGAGTTCATCTCTTCGATGTGGCTCACATTGGCTTGCGCTACAACACCATCCTGGACTACCTGGCGCTGTCCAAGTTCATCGCCGTGACCCACCACGCCTACGGCCTCGTAAAGATGCCCGGCTGCGGCGGCACCATCACCATCCGTTGCGACGATAAGGACGCGATGCACACCCTCGAGCATGCCTACAAGGCCGCCGCCACCGCGTACCCGGCTGATGAGGACACCCCTGGGCTTGCCGAGGAGGCGCCCGTGAAGAAGAAGCCCCTGCTCCCTGAGGAGCGGGCTGAGTCCAAGAAAGCGTCGCTAGACAGAGGCGACGCATGCCCCTCCCATGCCATCAGTAGCGATCCCTCCCCAAATAGGAAGGCATGCTCGTCGCCTCCATCCGAGCAAACTCTGGTGCGTCAACTTGGACAGCATCAGGCATGCCCGGCTTGCCGAGGGAGGTGATCGAGCACCACTCAGCCGTGTGCCAGAATGCGCAGCCCGTCAAGCACAAGGAATGGCAACAGGATCCCGAGAAGCAGGAAGTCAACAAGCTCCAAGATGCAGGAATCTCCCGTGAAGCTCCCCACCCCAAGCGGATTGTCAATCCCATCCCCATCTACAAGCCACGCGGCGGCAGGCGCATGTGCGTCGACTTCGTCGCCCTCTACCTGGCTCGCCCTGCCAGCCCCTTCCCTTCTCCACCTCCGCTCATGCGTATGCCTTTAGGGCTGGAGGGTGCCGCAGTCACTTTCGTGAGGCTGATGCGCATGAGTCTGGAGCCCCGCATTGCGGACGTGGTTCATGACCACCCCCCGGCCCATCGCGACCGCACACGTGACGACGGAGGGTGTTCCGGTAGAAAACACATGGAACGCCCTCTATCACCGTAAGTTCTATCTATGCTCTACGGATACGAGCGAAATGAAGCTGTACACGCTCTGGGGCTCTACCCATGCTTCCTCCGGCACATGAGAGTCCCTTCCCACTCTCGTGGAAGCCTCATGCTCAGCGATGGCAGATACCCCATGCTCAGTCATGGCGGACTTTTTGACATGAGGGCGCTTTTCAGCTGCATCAACCTCATGCTGGCCCGTGTCCGTCATGACAACGTTTCTGTCATCTTTCGAGGGGCGCCTCTTAGCCACAGCCTCAAGCTGACCCGTTTCGAACACGACAACATGTATCTTTCTGTTATGTAATGAACCTGCTTCATGCATCAGTAAAGTTCATTTCCTTCAGAATTCATGTGTGCTTGCAGCCGAGTATGCCTCAGGAGGGGCGCGCGCTCGTGATCTGCCCCGTGTCTGTCACGCGAGCGAGGGCTGGGCACGGTGTCTATACTCTGGTCAGTCCATGCAGCACTGCAAAACCCAAGTGACTGAGCTCTGGCTCGCAGACCTGCTCCCATGTACGTCACCTCACCAGGTCCTTGGTGCTCCTGTCTCCTCGCTTAACACCCACATGCGACCTCGCGAGCGTGCCCTGCTGCGTTGCTGGCGAAAACTTGGCAATCTCCCTGGTGCAGGATATTGAAGGCTTCAGGAGCCCCCCGGAGGCCTCACGAGCGGCGCCTCGCGGGCATCGGACTTTGCGAGGGACCGCGCCTCACGAGCCGCTCCCTGCGGAGGACTCGCTTCAGGCCACACACTTTGAAGAAGCTAAGTCTAAAACAGCCCTCGGGTTTCCTCCCTCTCGTTTCCCTCTCAAGGCATCGTGATCTCCTTGGCACAAGCCGCCTGTGCGTCAAGGGAGGGCCCTGAGCATCGCGCCTCAGGGACTCTTACCAGTCCTAAGATCCCTACACCCTCTGGCCTTGCTGAGCCTTCGCTCTAGGCATACCAGCAACGGTGTAGCCCGCCTCGGGGGCTGGGTCCCATCGACGCAGGGAACAAAGGCAATGTAAAAGGGAAAGAAAGGCCTCAGGAGGAAAATGAAAATGCATAAAACATTGCGTACTTAAGACAAAAGTGCCCCACAAGTGTTTTTCACACCCCCACGGGGTCGCATCTACCCTGTTACAGGAAGGAGAGCGAGGAGGGCTCAGGTGGCAAAGCCGCTATCAGTGTCATCAACGACGGCACCGTCGTCTTTGTCGGGTGCGAACCGCTCTAGCAGGCTCACCACATGGTCTTCCTCCACCCTCGCAATGTCGCGTCGAAGCTCCTCAAGGCCCGGAGATAGCACCGGGTCAAAGTCAAAGTCGCGGTTGACGCGCATGAGGTTGCTGAAGATGCGGGTCGACACCTGGCTCAGGAGGTCGTGACACTCGACATCGCGGATCTCGTTCCACTGGGCGGAACCTGCCTCCAGCCGCACCACGAGTCTCGTGAAGAAGACTAGGTAGCTGGCGTCGTCAGTTTCCCGAGGGTTCTCCACCCTCTCAACAAAAAAGGCGGCCACGGCGTAGCGGGCGCGCTCCGCGAGCTCTTGGAAAATCTTGGAACGCAGGTGTTGCTCCCAGCATCTCTGGGCGGCCTCGTCGTGAGTCCGTGGTGCCTCGTTGCAGATAGCTCCCACTTGCGCCTGGAGCTCCTCCAGCTCATGCCAGATCGTGGCCTGACGCTCTGCCATGCTCCATTTCTCGGCCTTCGACGCCGCAAGTTGCTTCTTGAGCATGGCGACTTCGGCGTCAAGCTCACCGCGCCTCTTCGTGAAGCGGTCCTCCTGCTTTTGCAAGTTTTGGGAGTAGGTGTCAGCAAGGGCCTTGGTCTTTTGCTTAACCTTGTCCTCGGCTTGCTTGTCGACCTCTTCCTTGTACTTGGCAGCCTTCTCTTTGAGTGTGGCGTAGGCTTTCACAAGGCATTCCTTGTAGGAGGCCTCACCGGCCGCCACGACGCGATCCAGGTTCTCCAGGCGCTCTTGCTCCCTCTCCTGCTCGATGGTGGTCTGCAAGAGTTCACCCTCCCGGACCTCCATGTCCAGCTCTAGGACCGCCGCCCTGCTCTCGCACCGGGTGACCGCCCCCTCATGAGTCGCCGCACGCTCCGCGAAAGCCTTCTCCGCTAGCTCTGCCTCCTCGAGGCATCGTGCAACGTCAGTTTGGCGGCAGCCCTGCTCGGCTGCGGCCTCATTCAGTTGTCGTCAGCATCCCGCAAGGCGCTCCCGCTCCCGACGGAGGTTCCTCTCCTCGACCATGAGGTTGGCCTACACGAAGATGAGGGATGATTGCGCGTAGTGCAGAGTCCTGCTCCGTAGTAGGGTGTTGTGGCTCACCGGGACTAAAGCCCAGGACACGCCCGGCTCCTCCTCCTCTGCCCCCGGTGGCCCCGAGGGCCCGGGGGCTGCGGCATCACCAGACCGGCCTAAGTTTTCGCCCACCGGGGCCTCATTCCCCTCCAGGAGGCCGGGATCCTCCTCGACCTCCACCTCGACTCCCGCTCCTGTCGGCAGCTCGGCCATGCGGGGAGGGTTGGGCGTGTCCGCCTCCGTCTCGTGGTGCCCTGGCAATCGTGCGAGACTTGTGGTGGCCGCCAAGCCGGTGGCCGTCTCCCTCTCGGGGCGGACCTCTTCTGAAGGCCCTCCTCCTCCAGCAGGAGGGGAGACCTCCTCGGGCGGCTGGGCGAAGGCCGTAATCACTTCCTCGGTGACTCCACTATGCTCCTCAAGGCTCGGCGGGGGCACTGGCGTGTCGTTCGTTCCCAGCTCCCGTTGAGCCCCGGCCGGCCCTGCGGCATCCTTGTCCTGGGATTCCTCCTTCCTCTTCTTCGGCAGGGAGCTCCTCATGCATAGCTAGGGATCATACCAAGCCGTGCAAAGTGAAGCAGTAAGCGCGAGATGTGTGTAGGGCAAGGCGGCTTACTCATCTTTGGGGACCCATCGCCTCCTTTTCAGCTGCCCTACCGGGCAGTTGCTGACGCTACTTCCCCGAGGTTCACCGGGGCCTCCTCCCGGGTCCCCCTCGCGAGGCCTGCCTAGTCCCCCTCCCGGAGCCTCTGCAGACGGGGTCGCCCCACTGGGCGGAGGGCTTTCCATGCCAAGGATCTCTTCCTCGCGGGGCGCAGACCGCCGGCCCCCGGCTTAGGATCCCCTAGTGTCGCTGCCACCACAGTTGTAGGCCCCCGCCGTTGGCTCGTGGTGGGCCAGCGAGGGTGCCGTCGCCTTGCTCCCCACGATGGCTACAACTGCCAGCTTGCCGTCGTCATCACCTTCAAGGATCGGCGGCACCTAGATTGGATTGTCGCAGGGCCCCACATGACCCACGGGCACCAGCCCCCACAGATCAAACTACGGCATGCCTGCCCGCGCGTCCTCCAGGTTTTCAAAGCAATAGATTGGATCCGCTTCTGGCGGCGAGAATGGCGTCCTCTCGGCAAGGAGAATGTTTGCCAGCGCCTCCACCACCTTCGAGGCGAGGCGATCGGTGCTCAGCCTCATGGGGAATGAGTCCATACAAACGTGCGCGCCTCTAGAGAGGAGTAATGCGCTTGCACACGAACTATTTAACAACTGTCGTGGGAATGATTCCGACAATAGAAAGGGGTAGGATGAAGGAGCATGATCTATCGAGATGCAAACGGGTGACACGAGTGTTTTTAGCGAGTTTGGGCCTCTCGGGATAGAGATAACAACCCTACGTCTCGTGCTCCGGGGAGGCTTTCTATGATCTCACATGAACACGGAGTTACATGGTGTATTTGAGAGAGAGAGAGAGAGAGGAGAACGGATCTCCATGCCTGAGCTAAGTCCTGAGACTAATGGCGAGAGAGCCAAGGGAGAAGAAAGAGTCCGCCCTGAGCTATGTGGTGGGGGT
>CBMN010009990.1:0-11838 GCA_000582825.1 Hordeum pubiflorum | reverse complement strand
GGGAAGGAAGTAGCGGACGGTGCGTGGGGAGGTGTGGCGTCGGAGCTGACAGCGAAGAAGGCTGCTGCTCGGTGGGTGACACGGAGGAGCTCGATCGAGCGGCGTTCTCGAGGTTGCTGCGGAAGGTGTCGCTCTCGGAGGCCAAGTTGTACGCCAAGATGGCCTGCCTCTGCAACTTCGCCTATATGGTCCCCCGGATCAAGGTAACAGCCTGGTGAAAGGGATCCTCCCATGTCTCTTAATCTACCTGGATATTTAGTCTTCTGTATTGTTCGAATTCGTTGTCTGTTCTGTTATTTTGTCTTTGATCATGTGGGGAAGATCGCCTTATGATTCAATAATCACTTCGTAGTGGTTGATTTCTCTGAAACGGGGCTGATCGCGTTTGATTGTTTTTCAATCAAAGGGTTGTTACTAACGTTGCATTTCTAAATTAAGGCTTAATGGAGAAATTGCGAGATTATTAGGTCTTTGGGGATCTGACTTTTGTTTAGCATCATATCGTCCTTTTATAATAATAAAAGAAATATATAAATCAGACTCACTTTTCTTGTTTGGCTTGAGAAACAAAAAAAACAAGATCTCTGCTGTACTGTTTAACGAAAAGCTGAGCATTTCTGTTGATTCTTTCATTATGTGATGAGCTGAGCACGTGCATACGGCTTCTGGAATCCTTTAGAAAGGAGGTGCTATAGACATTTTGACTTTTTCCATGATCCCCTTTGACCCTTTGATCTGCAGTTCGGCACAAGTCATGCCTCTGCTTTCTGATACTGCTACTCTGATTCTCTGGTTTATGGTTACAATTCGCAGATGATTTCGAGAATAATTTGGATTATTTTGGAATACTCAGGATGCAGCCCTGTCTATTTGCAGCATGTAAATATATATTCCAGTGTCCTGGTTCTCAAATTTTTTTATTTGTCACTTCACCATCTCAGCCAAGGTATCTCCAGAGGTACAACAGGAGGTTTGTGACATCTTCAGTTGAAGAGAGGGCAAACGTTCCAAACCCTCAAGATCAAGAGGACCGAAAGCCCCATGACAGGAAGAACCCAAATGTAGGCACATTGTCCAGACATTCTGATGAACAGGAATTGTCATATGTGGCTTCTTCTGAACAAGAGAGAATGCAGGAGAACCAGGGTGGCCAAGGGATAAATCCTTTCGCAGCTTACCGAATTGCTGCATCTGCCGCTTCCTATCTGCAATCTCAAGCCATGGAAGTTCTTCCCTTTGGTTCTCAGAGTGAAGCTAGGCATGATCGAACTATTCAGGCCATTGTAAATGCACATACTGAAGGTCTGACCATGGATGAGGCTTCGTTTGTTGCCACAACAAATTCAATGACCTCAATGGTCGCTGCAAAGGAGGAAACAAAGCAAGCAGTTGCAGATGACCTGAACTCTTCAAGATCTTGCCCTTGTGAATGGTTCATTTGTGATGACAATCTAAGCAGCACAAGATACTTTGTGGTTCAGGTAAATTAAAGAATGCCCAATGTTATGCGCGAGACTCACAGAAAACTGTTTAGTCATTGTTTGATTTTCTTATGTTAAACTAGTAATTGCCATTAGCTTTATAGCCTGATTGCTCATTATTCTCTTAATTATCTTTGCAGGGCTCAGAGACAATTGCTTCATGGCAGGCAAACCTTCTATTTGAACCAATTAAATTTGAGGTACAATTCGTCTCAACCATTCAAAATTGCTTTTAAAATTGATTTACAATTTCATTTGTTTTTCATTTACAAGTCATCTCAAGTATATGATGGAACCTAGAGAATATTTATCAAAATAAATATATTATGCATCCTGTTCTGCCCTATTGTCCAATAATAATTTTTAAATGAATTTTTTTTATAAATCATCTAGTTTTGTGATACTAGATTCTGGGTTGGGAAACTCATACTGGATATCCATTCTTGCTTTTCCTCCTAGACATCTCCTTAAATTCTTACTACACATTAACATTCTTATGTCTTACCACTTACCTAAGGTCAATCATTTGTAAAACTTCCACGGACTTTTCATGTTTGCACTTGCTGTGGTGGCCTCTGGCTTTGTACCATTTATGTTAGAAGCAACAATGAATCTTCAGATAGGGGTCTCATAATTATAGAGGCTCACATTGAGCATCATGCAGTGATTTCTTATGAGATATGCAGCATATCTTGTGCTACCAGAAGTAATTCTTTCCTTATGTGATTCCATATGGTTCTTTTTTTCCAACAGGGTCTTGACGTGCTTGTTCACAGGGGAATTTATGAGGCTGCCAAAGGAATATACCACCAAATGCTACCATATGTCAAATCTCACTTAATAAGTCATGGTAAATCTGCAAGGTTACAGTTCACTGGTCATTCTCTTGGCGGAAGCCTGGCTTTGCTTGTGAATCTGATGTTGCTAATGAGAGGAGTAGCTCCAGCTGCTGCTTTATTACCTGTCATAACGTTTGGTTCACCATCCATTATGTGTGGTGGTGATCACTTGCTTCAAAAGATCGGTTTGCCAAAAAGTCACGTGCGGTCCATTACATTGCACCGGGACATTGTTCCTCGAGCATTTTCTTGTCACTACCCGGGCCATATTGCTAGCATTCTGAAGCTTGTCAATGGAAACTTGCGCAGTCACCCTTGCCTCGCGAACCAGGTAAAACCATATGTATGTTTGGCAGCCAAATTTAATTGCTTCACCTGCATCACAAATGTTTGCTATCTGATGTTCATTATCTGAGTTCTCTATTCAACGCTATATAAGATTATATCCATTGTTATAAATGAAATCATGGTTGACATGTTGAATACATTATAATGAACTTTTTCTAAGATAGGGGTAAGATTGTATTTCTGCAAAGGAACGATCATCGATGGAGTATAGTTTTTGGGGACCTAGGCTGTAGCTGTATTCCAGCTTCTTCAGTTAGTGTCATTTTTTCTGCTATAACTTCAGCTGTTGCACTTTTGATGTAAAGAGCTATTATATGCTAATAAAATCCATTTTACTGTGGCTTAATTGCAGAAGCTGCTTTATGCTCCCATGGGTGAGGTGCTTATATTACAACCAGAAGAGAAGTTGTCCCCCCATCACCACCTTCTTCCAGCAGGCAGTGGCCTGTACCTCTTTGGCGGCCCACCTGTGGATTCAGATGCTTCATCCACAGAATTACAATCTGCATTGTCTGCTTTCTTCAACTCCCCACATCCCCTTGAGATCCTCAGGGACGCCGGTGCCTACGGTCCCAAGGGCACTGTCCACAGAGACCACGACGTGCACTCGTATCTGAGGTCGGTACGAGTTGTGCTGCGGAAGGAGATGCGTGCAGAGAAAGAGCGGCGACGGCTCCTGCGGTGGCCCATTGAGGTGTATGGCGCGCTGGCCAGGATGGACCGGGCGCAGGTGCTGAGGCAGCTCCGGAGGCATGCCCAATTGCTGTTCGTTTTCTTGTTGCCAGCAAAGCTGCTCGTCCTGGGCGTCCTGTCCGTCATCCGACCCAATTGAACTGACCAATTTGTTTGTACATTCGATTCTTTCATTCATGCATGATTCTGGTGGTAGCCAAGGCTGATTTGTGCAGAGCTACCCTGGAGATACACCAAAAAAAAAAGGAGCATTGCTGATTGTAGATTTGGTAGGTGTGTATAGTTGAGATGAGTACGGAGTACGTGGCATATAGTAGTCAGCTGTGTAACATGGGTTGCTTAGAAGCAACTGACTGGTCGACGTTACAGATGGTGTTGTTATGTTGTGGGGAGATTGTCGACTGTCCCAATCCTCTGAATTCAAAGCAAGTTAGGCAAGCCACGTTTCTTCCGCATTGCTTGGTGGCTTGCTTGCTTGCTTCACGGCCACGCGTCTACTGCCGGCTTGCCGCCATCTTGGCAGCAACTGGTTGCGTGTCTCTGATTCAGGTGGGAGTGATGACACGCAAAATGTGACCGTCCGTGTAACGACGAGTAGAGGAGTTGGGACAAACTGAAATACTTCCTCACTCAGCCATTTGGGTTATACTGGGTCAAAGAAGATATGCTCGTAAGAACAAATCTAGAAGGTGTATCCAGTTCCGAAACCTCTTGCAAAGTTCTTTATCTATTCTACAAGAACGGGTTCATTCAAAAACCGCCAAAAAATAACCTATTGTGAGTTTGGGACAAAAAATCTGCTTACATGTTCAATTGTGAATTAGGGCTGTTAATTTGGCTCGGGTTCAATCTATATAAAATTTACTCCCAAGTTCCACCCTAGCGAATTATTATCCACTTTGACTCTGTACAAAGCCAAAAATTTAAACTTTGACTAAGGTTATAAAAAAAGACACCAACATTTGTAACATTTTAACACCAAATTAGTCCTATTAAATCCATTGTGAAATATGTTTTTGTTAGCACATTTATTCAATATTGTAGATGTTAGTATATTTTTCTCGAAGACTTTGTCAAAATCAGAGAAGTTTGACTAAAAAAATTAAATTTAACTAAATTTTGGAATGGAGGGAGCTAATAAAATTTGGCCATGCCCTTGTTTTGGCCAGAGACAATTTCCGGCTTGCAAATTCGATGCACTAATCAAATACACCTTAAAGCACATTTTTTATTTTGTGTTTTCACCTTTTTACTATTGAAGTAAAACCCATACAAATCAAGTCCAAGGGATGAAATTAATGTAGCAGTTGGGAAAGCTGAAATTGTGAAATATTTCTTCATACTAAATGAGTCCAATCCTACCATTTGGTTTCTAAAACTCATATTGTGGGGTAATCATAAACAATTTGCCACTGCACCATAACCGTATGATCGAGTAAATGATTGTGGATTTGTTCACCTAACAAAACATTTTTTTCAATCCACTTGTTTGGTTCCTAGATTCATGTTTTGGGGTGTTTGGAAAATAGCAAACCATTTTTTTATCAACAAACATGTATCATCAATTTCCTTGTTGGTTGCTAAAGACCTGTATGAACTCATTTTATTTCCTAAACACATGATTTTGAGCAAATTGTTATTATAGAAACTCGTACCAAATTTTATAGCTTAGGGTGCACTAGTAAGCACCATTTTGATTCCGTTAATTTTCACAACAAATGCTTCCACTCTATTTATTTCCATCCATCAAGGTATGAGGATATTTCAAACCATTTCCATTACACTACTAAAACACAAACAAATCAAGAACTAGTTGCGCAAAAATAACTCCAACAACCTCACGCAAAAAATGCCATGTAGGACATTTTATGGGAACCAGAGCTTATGCACCACATTGAAGGGTCTTCTTCATCCATTTTTATGTTTTACATCATGAATTAATCAAAGGTCAAACATGTGCATGATAATTAAGGTAAACATGGTTCAAAGTACGTCAATAGTATGGTTTTTAATCTGCAGAGCACAAGTATAAATGTTGGTGTTAAAAGAGGATGGATGGATGATATATAAAAGAGGTAAGTCGAATATGTGAACTCATATTTAAAACCGGAATCTTCACAAAAAAATGTACTATTTTATCATGCAAGACACATGTAAAGTCTATATACAGTAGAAGTTTGCTGATATCGATCGGATCGGCACGGCAGTCGGGTCCCACAGAGTGGACCCCACTTGTCACCCACACATAAAAGAAGAGAAATGCATTGCACACCCACCAGTGGCAGTGCGAACACAACCGTACACCTACACCCCGACTCGATCGGCCGCACCCTCTGGAGTAGAACCTCTCTTCTCCCCCTCATCCCTTTCCCGCTTTTTGCCTCCCCTCCTCGTCTCCTCCGCCTCGTCCCCCTCCGCCCCGGCTAGGGTTCCCACCGCCGGCGACGAGGAGCGGGAGGGACGATCGCGTCGCCGCTTCGTACCGGTGAGCTCTCCTCCCTCACCCACCGCGCATCCGATCCTCGTAGCACGAGCTGTTCGCGTTCGCGGGGTTTGGTGGTGCAGGTCGCTCGCATGCGGGGCTGGGGTTTTCCGATTCGGGGTTTTAGGTGGGCGTTTGGTTACGCGAAGGCGTGTCTGGTTCGCGGGACGCAGGCCTGGGGCTCTGGCGATTGCGTCGAATCTCTCTAGGGTTCCTGTATTTTGGATTTTTGGTACGGTGGTTTGGGTTTGGTCGGGTTTTACTGCTGAAATGGAGGTACATTGCTGATGATCGGGGTGTTTGTACCTTGTTTTGCGGTTCTGATGGGCTGCGTAGGGGTAGGTGAGTTATTCTGCTGCGAATTCGTGGGAAACGATTTCCTTGTTGATTGTTCGGTTTGCTGGTCCGACCGAGGCTTGTTCGTTGTTCTCAGATCAGAGAAGCATGAGTAGTTATGCCGTTTATCGTGTTGCTGGGGTTTAGCCTAGGTTTTGATTACATGATGTGGTTTCACGGGCTTGCCTGTTTAGGTTGGAATAGACACATCCTGGTATTTGCACTAGTTAATTACACTGTTTTCTGTCACATTTCTGACAGATGGATTAGAATTCCTGTTACCCCTAAGTTTGTGATGCCAGATTTCCAATTTTATGGTTAGTTTATTTGCCCAATGCTCCTGCTGCTTGGCCCCAAGATTTTCCACTAGTGTAATTATAGAACATTTGGGGATCATGAATAAATAAAACAGGCTCTGTCTTTATTGTGAGGGTGTCCTAATTGTTGGTTCATTAAATTGCTTTTATGCTCGTGCATGCTGCTAACTGCAGCAACAAACTGATACTATTCTGCTTGTGATTGTGGATTACACCGGTGCTGTTTTTTTCAGAGAGGACTACATTCTATGGATCTTCAGGAGCATCATGATCTCATATTTGGAGAGGAGTTCTGCTTTCCTGCCGCTACAACTTACTTTCCACCTCTTTGTGCCCCAGCTGGTATGTCGCGGTTTTGATGCTGTGTTCATTAAGTGATGTATATGCTGCTGGTGAAGTTCGATTACTTAACATGTCGCTTACTTGTAATGTATCTTATGAGTGCAGGAATTAATGTGCCTGCCCAGTTGTATCAGCACCAGACAATCTCAAGATGTGACAATGGAGCTCTAAATGCTGTGGTTTGTCCCACACGATGCTATTTTCTCTCTTGATTCTTGGTGTTTCCTGTTGTTCAAATATTAACCAGGCTGCCCTAATCCTTGGACAGGGCCACCAGGTGCAGGGCACATCATGCACGTATGTTGTTGCCCCTGAAAATGGGATCTCACATTTTCTCCATGGACCTCACCCTTTGCACCCTTATTCCATAGGTGATGGTAGGTTTGTCAGAACCCAAGATTACTGTGCTGAAACTGTTGAGTATACATACCACCAACCAGTTCCTACATCCTACCATGCCACCCTTCCACCTGTGGCAGACAGGACCCCAGCTAGTACTGCTCATTCTCTTGCATACACCAATGGCTTGTTTGTCTCCGATAGATTTCAGCAAACTGTATCTGTTGCCTCAGAAAGGGGTGTTGAATGGAATCATTCTCAACAGCAAGCTACTATTTCTTCAATGAAATTTCAAGGCAATACTTTTCTACCAAAGGAACAACTGCGTAGGCCAGCTCCATGGAAGCGACAATTCTCAGGTGGGGCCATGGTGCCAGCTAGACTTCCTCGTGCTCGATCGGTATGCTGCTGTCCTCACTTCAAATTTGTTGAGGTCTACTACTCTGCTATGTCACTGTTGAATTAAACATCGTGATCCTATTAGCAACTTTATTCCTGTAGTTCCTTCTGCTGTACATGGTTTTCTTCTTTTTCCCTTGTATTGGTAGATATAACTGTAAAACTACTTAGAATGGATGGAAAATGTGTGTTGTTGCTGAACTGAAGCTGTTGTTTTTTTCCATATCTGCAACGGCATATGTAGAAGCCCAATGATTACTGGTTGCACATTATTATTCATCCTTTTTACATCTTATGTCATGATGGTGTTCTTCCACATTGCTGTAGTTTATACAATATACTTCAATCTTATTATCATGTTTTGTTGAGGTGTGAGCCAATGGGCAACCTGTTGGCCTTGATTGTTTTTCAAGTTTTGTAATGATGGTAGTGTCCCCAGAGTATGGTCTCCTGGGAAAGAAGTTTCAGGCCTCAAGGCTTAACCTTTTATGTTCTTACCCTTTTCTTGTTTTTTTCCTCCTATCTACTTTTTATCAGTCAGCAGAGTTCCTGCCATCCTTTGGAGAAAACAAATTTATCTTGTTATGTTGTCTTTTATATATCCTGTTGACATATCTCCTTTCCATGATTAGACATCACAGCAGTCTCCACGAGTGTCAGTTCCTTCTGTTCGGTCTTCACCGCGGACTAATCTGTCATATGGTAATGAAGTTTCAAACATTGGACCTGACCTTTGTAAGATGCCGCCAGCTGATGGATCCCGACAATATGCAAGAACCAGCAGCTATGCTCATCAAAGGTGCAGTTCTGTGAGTCAGCAGAACATGAGCAAAGCAAAAACACCAATAGGTTCGATGTCCTCAGAAATAATTGCAAAATCCTATACATCAAGGCTCCTTATTGGCAATCCAGAGGGTAAAATAGTCATTAGGACTGATCAATATAACAGAGATGATTTCAAGGTGGTGTATCCAAATGCAAAATTCTTTGTTATAAAGTCTTATGATGAGTCAGATATTCACAAATCTATCAAGTATGGTGTGTGGTCAACTTCCTCTGTTGGAAACCAGAAGCTGGACATTGCATTCAGAGAGGCTCAAGTGATAGCTGCAAGTACTTGTACCTTGTGCCCAGTTTTCCTGTTCTTTTCGGTGAGTTGATCTTAATTTAAGGCGTTTGACCTCTTTCATTTGATTCCATGTTTTTGAACTTGAATTACTGAGTCCAAATTATGGTTTAACAGGTCAATGGAAGTTCCCATTTCTGTGGCGTGGCTGAGATGGTTGGCCCTGTTGACTACCAAAACAACATGGACTTTTGGTGCAAGGATAAATGGGATGGCAGCTTTCCTGTAAAGTGGCATATCATTAAAAACGTACATAACTTCACCTTCCGTAGTATCTTGCTGCACAACAATGAAGATAAGCCTGTGACCGCTAGCAGAGATACACAAGAGGCAAGCTCTGTTTGATGCTTCACTGAATTTTCTTTAGTTGGGACTCATTTTCAAAGATTGTTGTTTCACTGTTTATGCTTGGTTCATAAGAAAAAAAAAGAGGAGCTGTTATTCTCAGTTCTTTGTTGCTAGTGTTTTGGTTTAGACCCTAACTATTGTTTTCACATAAAATAGCACTAGTGAGATTTGTTTCTTTCAAGTTTGGGTAGGAAAAGGTATTTATAGAATTTTTGGTGCTGCAACTTTGAGTCTTTGACAATACTTGGCCTGCTGTTTATCTTGGTCTCATCCCGCACCAACTTCATGGTGTGTTCCATTTTGCAGGTACACTACACTCCTGGAATAACTATGCTAAAACTTTTCAAATATACCCGAACAGAGGGATGTGTACTTGATGACTTCATGATGCATGAGGAGGAGGAAGCAAGGAGTAGACAAGTCCAGAGGTCCAAGCTGCGTCGGGGTGCTCCACATTTTATACCTGCATGGCATGGCCCTCGTACCTACAGATCTGTGCTTCCCAAACCAGACAATCTGACTGACAAGCTACAGAATCTGAACTTGGATAGGCAGGGTTCATGGCAAGGCTTTCGGAACCTGACTAGTGAAGCTTCCACCTCAAAGACACAGAAAGAAGGCTATGGCTATGGAACTCAGGAATCTGGGAATATTGTGAAGGCTATACGAGCTCCAACTCCAACATACCAGCCTGTGACTCCAAACAGGAAATCTGCTTTGGATGAAGAACAAAGATGCTGGAAGAAGGCTGAGATAGCTGTAACTGGAAAACAACAACCGCAAACTGTTGCTAGCGTCTCCTTGAAAGCACCACCACCTGAGAAGCAGCAAAAAGGAGGTAAAAATACCTTGGTGCACAGGGCATCAGGAGCTCCTGAGATGACTTGTGAAGAACAAAAGATCATCAGGAAGCCCTGTTCATCTGCAGTCTATTCAACAAGTGAAGCCTGCTCAAAACCCCTGCCTGGTGTTGTTGCCATTGGCTCATTGCTGGTCCCGATTACGATGTCCAATTAGTAGGTCCAAAGGCATTTCTGTTAATCCACTTGAATCTAGGTACCGCTAGTAAATAGCACGTTTCTGTTTTTGGGCTTCTGACTTTGAGTTCGTGATAACATGGAGTAGCTGTGTTCAGTTTAATATGGCCAACTAAGAGTCACTTGTCATAGGATCTTGAAGTTTCAAGTTTTCTGTTTACCTTTGCAACATCATTCTTCCTTCGACGAACCTTCAGTTACCCTCTTCGAATCTATTGGTTATGGCAGCCTCTGTAGAAAAAAAAATGCAAGATGTGGTGATGTGCTTAAACTTCTGTTGAAGTGGATAGGATAGCGGAATAAGATGCATGTTCTGTTGAAATATCTTGTTTGTTGGAATGGTACGCTGTTTATCAAGTGTCTCATCGTTGTTGATTTTCTTGAGAAATATTGAGGAACTCCTCACCAGGATTCGGAATTCTATTTAGAAATTCTCATGGAGCCGTCAGTAAAACTAGGGACTGCAGATTGCCCTTATCCGGGAGCACATGTTGTATAACGCGAACCACCTGTTATAATTATATACTCCCTCCGTTTCAAAATATAGGTCGTTTGACTTTTTTGGCACCAAGTTTGATCGGCTCGTCTTATTCAAAAAAATTTACAAGAATATGAAAAAGTTTAATATTTACTTAGAGTATATTATATGGTTAATAAAATCATGATGAAAACAAATGATAATCATAAATTTTTTTGAATAAGACGAGCCGGTCAAACTTGGTGTTAAAAAAATCAAACGACCTATATTTTGAAACGGAGGGAGTACATGCATACAGCTAATTTATAAAGAGCTAGTGAGCTTACTGTTATCTTCATGTCTTTCAGTTTTTTTCATGTCTTTAGGTTTATGGACAAATTTGGTGGTGTCGCAGATAGAACTTCTTTGGGGAGACGTCGTAGAAGTAGCAGCAAAGCACGCAATGGAAGAGCAAAATCGAAAATCTTGGTCCTCGACTGAGCTCTGTTCCTTGATTGCTGTTTGGAAGATGCTGTGTAGCTCGGATGACCGTGTGTCCGTTTGCAGTGAAAATCGAGTTGAATACACATGTGTTTGAAAGCGAGTTGTAACTTTTGTCAGTCATCGCGACCTCAAATGTAAATTTCAGAGAAACAGTGGCAGCTATATCTGGTGGAGTATCATCAGGGTATCTTGCCGTGCAAATCACTGTCTGAACAGGTTTTCCAGTGATCCGGATGGTAGCATTTGCAAAACTATTCTTCTTAGCTTCAGCAGTGCCATCAGAGGCAATGAAGCATAATTTGTACATGTGAGTATAATTCAGTTATTAATCCATTCTCCTGGAATTTGAATCGATGTGAGATTGGAGGTATAAGATGGAGCACACGGAATTAAGTACACACTGAATCTTTTGATGGTTTTATTATCGGAAAATCATAAGGCTTATATTTTGCAGTTCTTTTAAGTATCTATGTTCTATAATAAACGGTTGGCTGGTTGTGCGGGTGCTTTTGCAGTGGCGAAGCTAGAGCAAAGTCGAGGGGGTGCACCACTTAAACAAATACAATGGTATACTACATCTTTTTCATGTATAACACCATTGGCTTATAGATATAACATTAGATTATTTTTCTTGTTTAACAATTTTACATAATTATTAAAAAATATAACTCATAATTAAAGTACTGTAAATAAAATTAAGTCACACAAAAATGACACTAATATTTTTTAATAAAATAAATGTCCAGATGTCATGTCGTAAAGTCAATGATGGCATGCAAATTAAGGAGTT
>CBMN010008338.1:0-11871 GCA_000582825.1 Hordeum pubiflorum | reverse complement strand
AATAATAATAATAACAATAATAATCACATTATATACCTTGCAAATTCTCAGTTGCCAAGCAATGAGATTTGGATTCCTGTACATTCAGCACCAACATATAAAGTGTTGTAGAAATCGGTTGTATGTGTTGTACTCTTGCAACGGTCCATTTTACCAACGACAGTATAAGCGTTGCATTATGCGCTAGCAACACTGGATAAGGCTACGCATCCCAAACCGTTGGTAATGACAATAGCAATGAATATATGGACTTTTAGATACGGAAACATGCGTTGCTAGAGGTGGGGTTCTGTTGTAGTGTTCCCTGGGCCTCGCAGGGGATTCTCCTGCAGGCCCTCCGGCGGCGGTGACGCAGAGGAGAGGGAGGGGGAGGGGCTAGCGGCGGCGGCTAGCTGGGCTTCCCCCGAGTCGCTAGAGGTGGCGACGCGGGGGACTTTTCCAAGGAGGGGTTGTGGAACATCAAAAACTACCGCTTTAAGCTTTAAATACTTCGCTTTAAACAACCTTGCACATAAACTAGTGGGTTACTCAAGGATTCGCCAAGCTTGACATGCCAACAGGGCTTGATTGAAAAGACAGAAGTCCTTAAAGCCGAGCCCGCCTTGATTCCTGGGCCTTGTCATTTTATGCCAGGCATACCAATGTGTCTTTCTTTTTCCTTTTTCTGCTCCCCAATAATAATTTCTCACCATGCAGTTTAGATCATCGCACACTTCTAAAGGAAGCTTGAACACACTCATAATATATGTGGGAATAGCTCGCGCAATCGCTGTAATAAACACTTCTTTAGCTGCTTGAGTAGGGTGGCCATCAAAAGCGAACAAACGTTTTGTCAATTTAACTTGCAGGTTCCGAAATTTGCCTTTTGACATCCTTCCATCCGGTGTGGGCAGTCCCAAATACTTCTCCTAAAAACCCGCCGAAGTGACCTGCAATACATTCTTCACATTATCCATCACTGCCTCCGGACACGAGCTCCCAACCAGCATCGAACATTTGGAGGGGTTTATCAACTGCCCAGTGGCAGTCGCATAAACCTCCAAAATACTTTTAATGTACTTTGCTTCTTGGTCACGGGCTTTAAAGAACAAAAGCGTATCATCTGCGAATAAGAGGTGTGAAATTCCCGGAGCCTTCCTTGTGATTTTCAGCGAGGATAAATCCCCCGACTCAATACCCTTGTTGATAAGAGCAGAAAGACCGTCATCAACAAATAGGAACAAATATGGGGATAATGGATCACCTTGCCGAAGACCACGCGACGGTGCAAACGAATCCAAGATGGCTCCATTAAATTTTACGGAGTATCTCACCGAGGTCACACACGACATTATCCAGTCAACCCATCGATGAGGGAAGCCAAAGCTTCTGCATCATTTGCTTAAGATAATTCCAATCCACCCTGTCGTATGCATTTGAGAGATCTAGCTTATATGCACAATAACTCCTCGTGGGATTCTTCTCTTGCCTAACATGATGAATACATTCAAAAGCTACAAAGACGTTATCAGTGATCATACGTCCGGGAATAAATGTACTAATCTGGGGTTTTCCAATATTAAACATTAAATGCCCTAACGCATGACTCTCAATGTGTGCTTCTTTCGCTTCTCGTCCATCACCGGGTACCTCCCAAGCCATAGCTTCCACTTGTGCACTGGTTGGCCGGACGTGGCCAGGGAGTCTGTCCCTAGCATCATGTTCGGCTACACACACTCGACCACTGAGTTCCACAATGACAACACCCTCGCGAGGGTTCTCTTCCGGTCCCTGAACCACTCGCCGCTCTCGCTCTTGACGTAACTAGGCGAGAATGCATGTGGGAGGTTCTCCTGCCTGATAGAGATACCCCAACACATGTTCCAATCTTGACTTTAGAGCATTAGTGTTTCAGTATATGCCAAATGCAAAGCTTAGAAATGCTCCGACACCGGTCTGAGAGTACATTGTGCTTGGGATTCCTTGATAGACTAGGAATCATGATTGACATGTCGATGGCAATGAATTATCTTCACCATGAGTATGACGAGTTGATCTTGCATTGTACTTGAAGCCTAGCAACGCGTTGTTCAATGAGGAGATGACAACGCATGTGGCAGACTTTGGCATTGCAAGGTCGATTCTAGATGACAACTCCATGATATGTGCGGGCATGCCTGGAACTGTTCGGTACATGGCACCATTGACGCCATCAGGTAGCTCTTGTTATCTTGTTCAACAAAATACTTGTCAGACGGTTTATAAATTAAGTCCCACCAGAAACAATATGGTTGAACAATTTTGTTTTTTATGTTTCTATTGAGCAGAGTATGGATCTCTTGGAAAGGCATCGCGGAAGAGCAACATGTTCAGTTACGGAATCATGCTCGTTGATGTCTTCACTGGAAGGAGACCAACCGATACTATGTTCGACGAACAAGTAACCCTTAGGCAATGTGTGCACGTGGCATTTCCTACAGAGCTTGTGCAAGTGGCCGATGACCAGCTACTGCAAGGCTCTTCTATTTCCAGCTGCAGCTTGCACGATGACTTTCTTGCATCGGTATTCGAGTTGGGTTTACTCTGTTCCAGCAACCCACCTAACGAGAGGATGGCAATGCGTGTTGTGGTTGTGATTCTGAAGAAAATCAAAACCGAGTACACTAAGAGGATAGCAACGACATCACATATCACAACACAGTGATCGATCCTAATTGTTTCTTGTTCCTATCTCATCTGTTACTATGTATGGATGTACTTGTTCTTCTTCTGCACTTAGAATAGCCACATACCTCCTGATCCTGGAATGGGCTGGGTTGAATTGGTCAGCACTAGGTTGTATTGTACATTTCGGAGAGCGGTATATAGGATAAATTCTGATAATTACCCTTATGTTTGTCACTACCACCAGCCCACACATTTCGATTGTAAACAATATTGATCATATTTGATTAATACAATAAAAAAATACGGTGCATGCAGCAATTGCATTATTCTGGTAATGATCCTTATTGTTCCGTGTGTCGGTGCTAAAACCGGTGGATCTCGGATAGGGGGTCCCGAGATGTAGGTCTAGTAACAATGGTAACGGTGGACAAAGGGAGACGATGTTTACCCAGGTNNGGGCCCTCTCGAAGAGGTAAAACACTACGTCATGCTTTGATTGTACTGATGTGATGGACTTCAGAGTACAAGGTGATCTACCTCGAAATCGTATGATTGTGTTCTAAACCCTAAAGCTGGTAATCGTGTCCCTAAAGACTAAACCCCAAGGCTTATATATGCACCGGGGGTCCCTAGGTTGCACACATGGTCGGTTGCCAACGCGCCGGCTATAGAGCAATCCTTGAAGTGCACGCCAAGTCTTCAGAGGTTTCCATCTTGGTTACGCCGGGGTTCACCGCTTCAGCGGCCCTTCCTTCTAATGATCGGCGGGCCATAAGCCCGGCCCACGGACTGCGGGCCATATAGGTTAGTACCCCTTAATCCAGGACACCGTCAGTAGCCCCTAAACTGGACTTCGAAGCCGAAGACTGCAGCTCCATCCTTGGACTAGTCTCTTCGGACTGACGTCTTCAGCTTGACAGGCGAGTTCCTTCTTTATCAGCTCATGCTTGAATCCAAAGTCTTCGATTTGGATCACTAACTCTCCTTTTACAGTCAACTTCACCGACCACCTTTTCGGAACCTTATCCTGGCAGGGAGAGCACGGGGTTCCCTTTTTTACATAGGTATCTACCCACGTCTGAGGTCTTAAGTTAACTTAGTCTCAAAGACTTGCCACGTAGACACGACCAGTGAGATGGTTCAAACCCTGACAGCCTTTACTGAACCGTCATCACCTATCATGGGATGGAATCAGTTATCGCGAAAACATTTCATGGCCCGAGGCTGCCTTCCATTGGCATGTCCCATCAATACAGAGATCGTGCCCCGTTTTTTAGGGGATATCATCAACAAGTTGATTTATCGATACGCGTATAACGGCACGGAGGTTTGGGAATAAGCGATTATCCGGTGCCATGCGGGGACTCTTGGTCTTTTACTGACCTATAAAAGCAGAAGGCAGTAAATCATTTCCCCCCACGCTTCCATCTCTTGCTCCATTGCCAAAAGCTCAAAAAACTCCAGCGCCCTCAGATCCATCTCCAAGCTTCCAATCCCCACTCCACCCGCATTCCTCCACCAGCCATGGCCGGCAGGGGAAAGGAGGCAGTGGCCCCAGCATCCGACGCCAAGCTGAGGGGAAAGTGGGTGTCTTCCAACATCACAATGGGCACCATCGAGGAGCTCCGGTCTGCAGGGAACATACCCGTAGTGGCCAAGTGCCGGGCTCCAGAGCCCGGCCGCTCCATCCCTACTCCCAAGGAAGGGAAGAGAGTGGTCTTCGTTCCCCACCTCATCCGAGGCCTGGGATTTCCCATCCATCCCTCTGTGAGGGGGTTACTGTTCTTCTATGGGCTGGACTTCCACCGTACCACCTAGCCCCGAACTCAATCCTCCATATAGCTACCTTCATTACTATATGCGAGGCATTCCTCCGTGTCGAGCCGCACTTTGGCTTGTGGCTGAAGATCTTCAATGTCAAGCCGAAAAGTAGTGGCACCCAGCTCGCTGAATGCGGCGGGGCCATGATAAGCAAGCTCCCAAGGGTACGCTGGCCCGAGGGTGTATTTGTGGAGACAATCAAGTTGTGGCAGTGGGAGTGGTTTTACATCGCCGACCTGCCCGCAAAAGACCAAGCCGAGATCCCCGCATTCACGGCCGAGCCCCGGAAGAGGCTCGTCACCTGGACGAAGAAGGGCCTTGACTGGGAGAACCTGGATGAGGTAAAGGTGCTCCAGAAGAGGCTCAAGACGATGATAGATCAAGGAATCAAGCTTCTGGATGTGATCCATGTTATGCTCGCCCGCCGCGTCCTACCTCTTCAACTTAGGGCCAATCCGATGTGGCGTTACAAACCCGAGGATGGGGCAACCGTGCGACATTTCATCCGCACTGACCTTGATGGGATGTGGACGTCACTTTTCAAGCCGTCCAAGAATGAATTCCCCGAAGAAGGGGAAGACCGTGGCTACAATGCCGATAATGGTCCATCCGAGGTAACAACAATTTTACTTGTGTTGCTGCTTTTTCCATATCTTTCAACTTTCAATAAAGTAATTGGTTTGTTGTCCCATGATCAGACCTGGTGCGATAAGGCCCGGAAGATGAAGTCCCCGGCGCCACTGCCCGAAGGGGCCAGGACCCCCCCGGCTCGAAGCTCTTTTAGCCGAGGATCCATACGTGGTCCCGGTCAAGGAGAAGGCGGAGCCGAAGAAGGAGGGCCTGCGCAGCCGACGAGCTCCCTCAGATGCCAGGTCCGAGGACACCCATGGTTCTTCCATCCACGAGGAGGAAGAGAAAGAAGAGGAGAAGGGGGCGAGGAGGAGGGTAAGGCATCCTCCCCTAAGAGGAGGAGGACGGCGTCCGAAGACATCGAGGAGGACAATCCTCCTTGGTTTTGCAAAAGGCTTCAGAAAGCCTTTGTCGCCCAGCCAAGCCGGTCATCGGCCCCTGCCGAGGTTGTACGCTCCGGATCCTCTGAGGACGTGCTTCCCCCGCGGAGCAGAGAGAAGCTGCAGCTGAGAAGGTATTCTGTTTGACACATTTGTACATAGTAGATTTGAATCGACAAGTTCTTGATTTTTGCAGTATTGTTTGCTTTCACAGCCCGCAACGCCACCTTCTCGGAGAGGATTCGGATAACACCGTTCCTCCGATCGAGCTGGCCGAGAGCTCCTCGGGTGCGCGTGTGCGTCCCTCCCCTGCTCGTGATGAGTTGGGGGAGGTTTCTTCGCATCCGGACCCTCCTGTGCTGAACACAGAGAGTGGTACCGATGTGCCCACGGCCGAAGACCAAGGGGTTAAGATCCCCTCGGCCTCAGAAGAACCGGTGCTTAACTGCCCGGAGTCCTCGGCCCCGACAGCTCCAACGCCGCGCGCCGAGCCACCCTGAGGCAGCCCTCACCTCTCCTACGAGGGACGCGGCTGAGGATGCCCAACCGCCCATCTTGGGGCGGCATAAGGATATAGAGGCAGCTCTATGGAGCTCCTCGATTTTCCCCGAGCACCATGCCATTCTTGGCACGGCGTTCAATCAGTTCCGGTCTGCGATGGCCGGAATGGAGGAGGCCTTCATAAGCCTCTCAAAAGGTTTCCAGGTATGTTGTTTTTTGGTCATCAGTTTGTACAACTGCCCTGTTTAAGTTAATGCTTACTACACCCAGCAGCCCTTTAAGGACAAGTTTGGGAGGGAAAAAGTCGTCCGAAGACATATCTTGACAGAATTTAATTTATACTTTTAAGAGTACATATACAGTAGCCCCGTGCCCTAAGTTAGTTTGATAAACTGACTTGGGGGTCATTTTATTGATTTGAAAGTTATATCCAAACTGAATATGCAGTAGCCCCCGAGACTCTTGTCAGACAAATATGGCCGACGAGAGGATCGATTTCGCTTTTCAAAGCCTAATAAAGTTTTTTGCAGGCCTCCGCCTCATCATCGGCGTCCAATTCAAAAGAGTTGGAAGAGCTGAACCACAAGCTTGCGCTGTCCGAAGAGGACATCAATCTGCTAAAGGAGCAGATGGACAAAGCGCAAGGTAAAAAACCAGCACCGTAGCTTCATTTGTTGTTTAAAATGACTCACGTACTAATATATGTGCGTGGATTTGTTATTTGGCTGCTACAGCCGAGGTAGAGGCCCTTGGCTCCGAGCTCAAAAAGGCTCAGATTGAGGCCGAAGAGCAAAATGCTCGGAGGAAGGACCAAGCTTGGATATTAGAGGTGAAGCAAGACTTGAAGGGCCTATACGTGGAGCGCGACACCCTTCAAGCCGACAAGGAGAATGGTGCCACCGAGCTCGAAAGGCTCGAGCTAGCACGCAAAGAGGCCCAGGTCTAAGCGAGGGCGGATCGGGAACAACTCGGGCAAGTAACGGAGATAGCAGCCAGTAAGCCATTTTTATGTATCTTTGGTGGTTGCCGCTTCGCCGAGCTGACGCAAATCTGGTGTGTATCAGGTGCCTTTGCGGACCTGCCGAGGAGTGCGGCAGACGCATGCCAGTACTTCAATGGTCGCGAGGATGCGACCGAGCAGAAGTCGTTTTGGGCACAATTTCAGGTGCCGGCGCACCCTCCACTCCTCGGTGACTAGATGAAGCAGCTGTTGGAGCTGCACCGCGTTGCCAGGCCTGCCATGGAAGACCTCTGCATTGCCCTATGGCCCACCGAGCCGCTGTTGAGCAGCTACTTTGGTTTAATCCAAAGGCTCCAGGGCACCAGCCCTCGCTTTCAACTCTGGAAGCGTTCGTCTTGCTTGGAGGGTGCTCGGCAAGCGTATGCATCTGTGAAGATGCATTATCCCGTAGTCAAGCCCGAGGACATGGTGAAGGGCGGCCCGGAAGGGAAGAAGCGCGTACCCGGGCAGTACTTTTCGGATGTGATGCCGGGCGCCCATATATCAGAGGCCAAGTGCTGAAGGATACCATCCTTGAGGGCCTTGAGTTGACCTCCCTCAGTATGCCGAGGTGTATGATGTAGAAAAGACAAGTTTCACTTTGATGTGAATGAATCCTTTATGCTTAATGTTTTATTTTGCCTCCTTTGCGACTATTTATAATCTGAAAGTGTCCAGTCGTCGGCTTCTGCCCTTTTGTAGATGCTATGTAGGGTGTTTCTATGGTAACAGTGCAACCCTTAGCCGACGTCTCGGTGCCCAGAGGCGGTTGTGTTAACAGAAACAAGGCAATCAAATAGTATGGCTTTATAACTTTCACTTAGTCATAGGAGTTTTGAGTTTGGGAGCAAGTTACTAGCCCCCAGTGTGAGTGTTCGGCGTCAGCCGCGGTCAAGCCTCTAACATTTCGGCCAATGCTAGAAAAGGCTCATCGTTTTACATGGGGTAAACTCTATTGATTCATAGTTTGACACAGTCATCGGATCACCGACCAGTTTATGCTTATTGTGACAGTCAGCTTTCGGCTTTCTCCATCGAGGTACTTGACCAGTTAACCCGAAAGTAACAATCGTAGTGGCGCTCCCTTTACCCCTTAGCCGAACAATCAGGAACATAAGGGGTAAGCACAGGAGCCGGGCAACCCAGCTATCGACCAACGACACAATTCGAAACCAATGCATATAAAGCAATATCCGTGAGTGAAAGGGCCGAGGACTTTTATATGAGTGTTGTGGCAGGCAAATGGGCATGGTTTGAATCCCAGCCCTCGGTCTAAAGCCGATGACTTCTAAAATCATGTAACAATTGTGTCGTGAAAAGTTATCTTTGGTGCACAGTTAAGAGAGAATATAACAGGAATCACACATAACATGGAAACCGACCACATAGGTCTTCTCTTAATTTATTGATGAGGTTGAGCCGAACAATTTGGGCTACCGAAGAAACTATTGAAGATACATAAAAATATAAAAGAGGGAAGGTTTACACAGAGCATCTGTAGTTGGGTTTAATATCCTGTCTTGGCCCTGCCGCACGTCTGTGCCTTCATGCTGTGTACCAGCTAGTCCTTGTCAACTCCAAGGTTCATCAATGCCGCTTGCTACATCGCCATTGCTATGCTTATGGTGCATTCGAGTGGCGGATCCTTTGAAGAGATCATACCAAGTAGCAGCAGTATATTAGCTTGATGTTGTTTTAATAGGCTCCTGGTGGGCCTTTGACAGTGCCCTTGAGATAACCAGGACGTAATTCGGCCACCGTTTGGTTGAGCTGAATAGTGTACCAATGTGATAGTGCTCCACAGCCTCCCATGGTATTTTAAGCGCAAAGTTGTGTATCCGAGGTACATAGTCCTTGGCTAGGTAGGGAGAGCCGTGGAGCGCGTACCCCTATTTGAGGTTGTCACTTGATTGCGTGGAGGCAAAGGTAACACCTCGGAAGCGCTTGACGGAGCTCCGTGTGTTTGGTGCCTTAAAGGACCTTGATGCCTCCTCCGTGGCTTGAACCTCGGCTGCAAGAGCCGCTGTTTGCTCCTCTGTATGAAGGGAGCGTTCTGTGTTGCCATTGACTGTTATAACACCCTTAGTTCCTGGCATTTTTAACTTCAGATAAGCATAATGCGGAATGACGTTGAATCGAGCGAAGGCAGTTCGCCCGAGCAGTGCATGATAGCCGCTACGGAAAGGAATGATATCGAAGATGAAATCCTCGCTCCGGAAGTTCTCGGGGGAGCCGAAGACCACCTCCAGGGTTAAGGTCCCGGAGCATTGCGCCTCCACACCTGGTATGATACCCTTGAAAGTGGCGTTACTGGGTTTAATCCTTGATGGATCGATGCCCATCTTCCTGACTGTTTCAGCGTCGATTAGGTTAACGCTGCTACCTCTGTCCATAAGTACCCGTGTCAGGTGAAAACCGTCCACTATGGGATTGAGAACCAATGCCACAGTTCCTCCATGACGGATACCGGTCGGATGGTCTTGTCGGTCGAAAGTGATCGGGCAAGTCGACCATGGATTGTACTTCGGCGCTACAGGCTCTAAGGCGTATACATCGCGTAGTGCTCGCTTTCTCTCCTTTTAAGGGAGGTGGGTAACATAAATCATGTTCACATCCTTTACTTCGGGAGGGAACTGTTTTTTGCCTCCATTGCTTGGCCTAGGGGGTTCGTCCTCATCCTCACTACGAGGCTGGCTCTTGCCCGGTTTTCGGCTGCAATCTTGTTGGTCTGCTTTATAACCCAGCAGTTCCGGTTTGAATGATTAGCAGGTTTGTCTTAAGTGACGTGAATTTGGCAAGGCTTGTCGAGGATCTTGTCCAACGTAGATGGGCCGTCTCTATTCCCTTTAAAGGTCTTCTTCTTCTGGCCGTTACGTTGATTGCTGAATCCGGCATTTACAGCTGCCTCGTCGACGTCACTGTTGTTGCCTTTATGGCGATGCTTATTGTTTTTATTGCATCGTGGCTTCCCGTTATCGTCTCACACTTTCGAGGTTCCGGGGTCTCCGTAGTGGCTACCACTACGGGCCAACCAGCTATCCTCTCCTGCGCAGAACCGGGTCATGAGGAAGGTGAGAGCCGCCATGGTCCTCGACTTATCTTGTCCGAGCTGTCGCGCTAGCCATTCATCGCGAATGTTGTGCCGGAAAGTGGTGATCGCTTCTGCATCAGGACAGTCAACGATTTGGTTCTTCTTGGTCAAAAACCTATTCCAAAACATCCTAGCCGACTCGCCAGACTGTTTGGATGATGTGGCTCAAGTCATCAGCATCCGAGGGCCGAACATAAGTGCCCCTGGAAATTAGCTTGAAAGTCGTCTTCGAGCTCTTCCCAGCTCCCGATAGAATTCTCCAGCAAGCTGTTAAGCTAGTGCCTCGCTGGCCCTTTAAGTTTTAACTGTAGATATTTAATGGCGTGGTCATCTCCTCGGGCCATATGGATGTGGAGAAGGAAGTCTTCGATCCACACATCTGGGTCAGTAGTTCCATCATACTGTTCAATATTGACGAGTTTAAACACCTATGGGAACTGATGCTGCATCACCTCGTCTGTAAAGCACATCGGGAGTGCAGCTCCTTTGAACCGAGCTACGGCTTGTCGGACGTCCGGTGCTGTCCGAGCATGAGGATTATCCCGGGCCCTGTCATGCTTATCGAGCCATGCCTGATATTTGGCCTATCCACAAGGCGCTTGCTCCCTAGATCTGTATGTGGATCGTGATGGGACGGGCTGAGCGGTCAATTTTCCCCGCAAATCATACGGCAGAGCAGACGAGATTGGATCTTTGTCTTCATGGCGAGGGATTATAGGGGAGTCTTGAAGTCCTCCCTTTGGCTTGTCTCACCCCCGAGGAGGGCGGTCTGGCTGATTGGTTTGATCATGCTTATAGCGCAGATTGTCATAACTTTGTCATCGAATGCCGGAAGCAGACACCGTCGTGGGTAGGATTTCGTTTGGTCCGCAACTCCTTGCTCGAGATTTTGCTCGGCTGTGAGGACCTCCATCCACTTATCATTGAGCATGTCTTGATCGGCTTTAAGCTTCTCACGCCCTCTTTTGATACTTCGGGCGGTACTAATGAGCCGCCGTCGGAAGGTTTCTAGCGCGAGAAAGTCCTCGGGGACATAGAATTCGTCAGGTCCAAGACTTGTCGCCTCCTCCGATTCTGGCATATAGTTACTATCATCGGGATCATCATGGTCCTCCATCCCTGCGGCACCGTTGATTTGGCCGGACGCAGCGCCATCGCCATCACCCTGGTCCTCGGCGCCGTCCAGGTTGGTGTTGTAACCGGATGTGCCAGTATTGGTGTTGTTGTTGCTGGCGTTCCCCTTACCGGCGCGTTTTAGAGCGCTTCCCGCTCCGTCAGCGTTTGGGAGGATCCTTTTTCTCCTCCCCTCATCGTCCTTGGGGGTATCCACCATGTAGACATCATAGGTGGAGGTTGCAGTCCAGTTGCCGATGTTGGATGGTGCAGCTGATGTGGAATGTTGCATGAAAATCAAAAAAATTCCTACGTAACACCCAAGATCTAATCTAGGAGATGCATAGCAATGAGGTGAGAGTGTGTCTACATACCCTTGTAGACCAAAGGCAGAAGCATATATAACGCGGTTGATGTAGTCATACACTTCGCGATCCAATCACGATCCAATCTGATCTAGTGCCGAACGGACGGCACCTCCGAGTTCAGCACACGTGCGGCTCGATGACATCTCCTCCTCCTTGATCCAGCAAGTGAGGGTGGAGAAGTAGATGGGATCACAACCAGCACGACAACGTGGGGGTGATGGTGGTGGTACAGTGCCGGCAGGGATTCGCCAAGCACTGTCGCGACGAAACCGAGGAGAAACGGGAGAGGGGGCTATCCCAAGGGAAGGAGGGATTGGTGTG
>CBMN010008269.1:0-10434 GCA_000582825.1 Hordeum pubiflorum | reverse complement strand
CCTATATTCTAGGATCACTTCGCCCTGATGGCCTGCGTGCCTATTCTCTCGGGTGCCCTCTCTCTCTCTCGGATGTATATGTATCCTGTAACAGAACAGAATCAATAGAGTCGGAAACATTCTTCTCAACTCGTCCCTTATCTCTTGCCGTAAGCATGTAACCCTCTCCGCCTCATCTCGCGGCTCACAGGTCGCAACCCCATCTCGTTGGCTCACAGGTCGGAGCCCCATCTCACCAGCTAGCAATGACAGGTCCATGCAAATTGCTGCCAGCCGCGGTCTCGATTAGTGCCCATGGTTGGATCCTCGAAGGTTGTGGAGGAGGATGCCCAGCCGGAGCTCGTTGAGGAGCACACCGAAGTGGAGACTGCGAGGTAGCAGTCGCGATTGAGGACGGGAATGCTTTCCCTCCTTTCTAGTCCTGCTATCTCCTCTCTCCCTCTCCCCAAGGGGGGTCTTGAACTACATTTGGTTCTGCTCGGTCTGAACCGAAGACGGAACGGATGTCCAGTTGGACCGTTGGACATCTCGGTTATTGCTTTGGGAGAAAAAAGCAATCGGCCAGCAACTTCAACAAACTGATTTTCTTATTTCCCAAAGCACCAAATCGTTAGGTTCGGGGGAAAACAGAATGCCCAGCTCGAGGGTTGGGTGTATCGGAGTTTGAACTCCCCCAAACATCTCCCAATTTTGTTTTCGGAATTCGGTCAAGCGAACCGTTCTCCGAACGTTTAGCGGCATTTTGATGCATGACGTTAGGGATGCCCTGTGCTACATTCATGTGAGATGTTCCTACCTAGGGGCTAGAGCAGATTTTCCTCTATTTTTACTTATCAATGTGCAGACGTATTTAATTTTTAAAATTTCACAACTGCGACTGTCCCTTTATTTCAGTCGTTAAAAAATATTCATAAGTTCAGAGGAATTTTTTTGGGTCCAGCTCATGTGGCTTAGGAGTTAGGAGACACTGCGAACAGCAAGGGAGCAGCGTGCTAGCTGTAGACGCTCCTACTCTATCCCTGAAACAAGTATAGCGATCTCTGCAGCTATAGGAGTCGAAGATCCTTTATGTAGAAAACCAGCGTCGCAATGTTGATAGTAATGGTCATGGAATTACATGAGCGTGCCAAGGAGTAGACACCAATCAAAGACAAGTTGATAAAGCGCGAGAACTCATATAGAGATGGCGGGTCGACGTGCAGGCCTGTGGTGTCTACCTTCATATGTCAGCTACGAGAATCCAGTCGTGCATGAGATAGATCGTGGGGAAATTCCTGATACCTCCCACGCTTAGGATAGAATAATTGGCCCCCGAAAACATGAGGAGGAGATGTAACATGTAGTCTGATGAGGATGAGAGTTGTATGTGAGCATAACACTTGACTGATGGCACGGGAGGAGAAATGGATATATGGCATTTACCGAGCTAAGGAAAGGATACATATCACCTCTCTTATAATGGGCAGTAGTAAGGGAGGTAGGTGGCGGGTTACAAATAAAGATGGTTAGATAGATTCTGTAATGTCGAATAGTGGTAAATAAGCACACAAACCATTTTATTAAGAATTAAATGCCCAAGACTTCAATGTTGATAGAAAATATACAATAAAAATTTTGTTCAAGAATTCATCCGATTAACCAGTTAACTTGCTGATTAATCTCTACTGTAGGGTCACCGAATAGCCGATAAACTAATAAATTGCAATGGATTAACTTGTCGATTAGCCTGTTAATTCTACCGGTTAACGATTTCATCAGCAATGACTAATATAAGTAAATAATATCACAAGTGCCATAAATGAATGCTAGCAAACAAAATGTTTATTCAGTTAATACTTTTGATACGGGCCACTATAAAAATCTTGTAGACAAGCGCAGAACCACCATAGTGACGGGTAGGACATCTGTTGGTCAATCACAAAGAAAGGTCCAAAAAATAAAAAAACATCCAAAAAACTTATGCTTGACGTTTAAAAGAAAAAACAGAGGCACAATCTTATAGCGTATAATAGTCGTGACTAATAAAAACAGGCACACCAAATGTTAGTGACAGGTCCGAACGTGTGTGTGTGAACAATGATAGCGGCGGGCACCATGCATCTGGAGTCACCAAATGCCCGCCCAATTTCAAACAGATCTTTCAAAAACGGACGAAATTCATGCAAAACCATCATTGGGTCGACGCTCGACTTGGCCAGCCCCAAATTGAGAGTTGTTGCTGATCCGACTGTGGTGGTCCTGGACCAATCAATGACCCATGCCTGTGTGAGGTCGGGGCCCGTGAGGACCCAGGCTTTGCGCCGCTCATGGCACGCTGCCTTGATGGTTGCTGTCACGGTGAAGGACGAGTCGCTACTGAGGTAGTAGGCGAGGCAACCGCATGTGTTGGCTATCGCTAGAGACTGCAGCTCCTCTTTCTTCACGACAGCGGGGCCAAGGCACCACTGGCTCCATGATTGCCTTTAGGGCGACGACGGCAGCGACATCTCCCAACAGCAAAGAGAAGGCTCCATGACAGGATAGCGGCTTCTCCATGACACGACATCTTATTTTGACATCCCGGTTGATGGGGATGATTACTCCTCCTAGATCCGACGTCTAGTTTCAACGCAGTAGTTGTGTGAGGCGGCAGCGGACCGCTGTCGTTTCAGGACCCCTCGAGCAACAACTTCGTATGCCCTGCGAAACTTGTCATCCGTCCCTGCGGCATCGACGAGGATGGGAGGCTCCTGCTGCTCTTAGTCGTCGGACAAGAACGACTCATGCTTTACGAAGGAGGTAGCGGTGGACGCCGACGGGCCGAGAGACTCTCGATGGCGGCGCAATGATTCGGAGCTCCTATCGGTCTTTCCCATCACCGCGGTGTGCGAATGAGAGGACAGGAGGGGAGACATGGCGACGTAGGTTTTCTCGGCAGCAGCAGGCCATCTTAAAGAGCCACGGTAGACGAACCGACCCAACTTTAGTGTGGCCAGCGGCCGGAGTGGGTTTCTCGATCGCCACGCAAATGTGAATGCCGCACCGGTCAAACTACATCAATGCGGTATGCAGCAGCCAGTGTTCGGTCATTTCCACTATGACCGGCATGAATTCAGTGTGGAGACCCGAGTGACGATTCGTAACCGAGTGGATGGAGGGATTTTGGGTGGGTTTGTGTTGTAGAATGCGTACCTGGCAGATGTGTGGACTCCCCCAAACCACCCTTAGTTTTGTTTTGGTTTGTGGAATTTTGAACGTCCGGACTGGTCCTGATAATTTTGGTGACTCACGTTGCATGACCGAAAAATGTCTGGACTGTCTGGTTCACAGGTTCAGACATATTGCGGCGGTTTATTGATCCGTGTTGGGGTTGCCCTTACTACCTAGGGGCCAGCGCAATTTTCTTTTTTCCTTTTTTTTACTTATCAACATGCAGATGGATTTAATTTTAAAATTTAACAACATGAAAAATCCAATGCTCCAGAAATAATTCACATAATCCAATACGTGCAGATGGATTGAATTTTAAAATTTAACAACGTTGCCCACAAGCAGCCCCCCTCCGGCAGTTCTTCGCTCCATAATTCTTCATATATTTTAGAAATAATTCACAAAAAGTTTCAGGTTATTTCGAGTCCAATGAATTTTTACCTTTTTTCTTAGTTTTCAAGTTCAGAATTCCAATTCCCGTCAATTTTCCTTGATGTACCTTATAAATTCAAAGAGAAAAGACATAAGAATTGTATCATAAAATGAAATAATGGACAAGAATAGCATGAGTATCAATATGAAATCATGATGCAGAATGGATGTATCAGGAACGCACTACCACAATGTTATGAAGGCTTTGTTGCACGGTAAAGAAAAACATATTTGTTATCAGTAAACACGTACGTATATGGGAGTTAGAAGGGCGGCATATGTTTGCAATCATTTGCTATCCCACGATTCCTACTATATCCGTGAAACGAGTAGGAGCGGTCTCTGTAAGTACAAGAACCTAAGCCATATCCGCAACAGATCAACCGCCTAGACAACCAGTGCGGCCATGCCTATAGTGATGATCGGGGCAATACAGGAGCGCGCCCAGGACCAGCCAACAATCACAAACAACTCGATTATTCCCAAGAGATAGTATATAGATGGCGGGAGGGCGTGTGTCGCGGTCTTGTCGTCCTCGGTATGTTAGCTACGAGAATCTGGCCGTGGATGCGATGGATCGTTGGGAGCTTCCTGACACCTACCATGCTTAGGATAGAGTTGTTTGGGCGAGGAGGAGAGTTGTATGTGTGTGTGGAACACTTGACTAGTGGCACAGGGAAAGAAAGTATAACTCCCTCCGTACAGACATAACTCCGACAAGTATTTCCTGACCGAGGTTATACATGGCATCTACAAAGCTAAGGATGTGTATCACCTCTCTTATATAATGGGCAGCAAGGGTGGCAAGTGGTGGGGTGAATCTTTCATTAATAAAGATAGATAGATCGAATAATGTCAAACATGTGCGTCAGTCAAATCATCTTGAGAATTAAACGCCCAAGATTTCAATGAGTTGATAGAAAAGATACACTACAATATGTAAATAACATGTAGTATGGGAGGCAGGTGGCCAGATGAATTTTTCATAAATAAAGATATGTTGGGTAAAGAACAATGGTGGTACTTGAGCACAAACTATCTTAGGAGCCCAAGATTTGATGTTGACAGAAAAGGTAAGGTAAAATATGTGAACAATAATTATTAATAACACAAATGAATGCTAGCATAAAAAATGTTTATGTAGTTAATACTTTTGATATGGTTTTCCTCTCCCTCATGAGACAGAAACTACTACAAAAGTCGTATAGACGAGCCACCAAAAACCTTCAGTGATGGTAGGACATCTGGCTGCCAGCGACTTCCGGTTAGTTGTGATTCTCGTGTAGTTGAGGAGAATAGTCTAAAAAGTGAAAGGAAACATCCAACACAATTGTGATGCTTGCCATTTAAAAGAAAAAACAGAGGCATGGCCACATAGCGTACCATTATTTTTTATATTTGTGTTACTACTTAAATGGTAATCAAGGATGAACAAAATTGAGACTAGATACACATGGTCGGTCTAGATTACTGACAAGTGGTCTGTTTCTGCCCATGCAAATGCAGGTTCGCAATGTTGTCCACATGGCAGATCAGCCAAAGAACGTTCTTCGAATGCTGAGGAGATTCATGCAAGGGAATCTCAAGAAGACGATTCCGGAAGAGGATCCATCGACCATGTTCCAGAAAAAAGAGCGCCCTCCTATTTGTTTCTCCCCACGGGCTTTCTCTATGACAGCGCCTCTAGAACCTGGTTCGTTGCGCCACCGACTAGATTGCTTGCCCACAACTCCATGCTCATTGCATCAGACGTGGCACCGTGACCACCATCCACCGCAGTCGGAGCTTTGTTGTCACTAATCATCGTCAAACTTTCCGGATGGACGCCATGTTGTGCCCGGCTCTGCCGACGGCCTCACGCGTTCGGCCTCCTCGCCCACGGCCTACACTGACATCGCCATTGCAAGCACACCTGCCAAGAAACTCTACTGCAACTATGCGTGTCATGCATAGCTGTTAACTCATAATCACGTTGCATGTGTGCAACCAAACACCGGACACTAGCATCAGCCCAGCCAATGCATGTAACCAAACGCCGGCCTGTGTGCAACCAAACACCGGACACTTGCATCAGCCCAGCCAATGCATGTAACCAAACGCCGGGCAAAAATTGCTCCCCTAATGCAGGCAGCCAGACAACCAAACTATTTGCAAATGATGATTTTTTGCCTCTTTTTTTTTCAGCCAGGCCCAACCGGGATATGTATGCAAAGTGTCAAAAACGATGCAGACAATCAATTGCACCCTTGCTAACCATATAGAGGGACACATAAACATCACAGATTTGCAATTGCAAGCGTCTGCCAGATAGGGCAACACACTACCACTATGCTACTGAGGCTCCAACGGATGATGCAAATCTTTCTCCGGGAGAGCATTCGTGCTCCCATGAATTAATATCAAAAGGCTACAACATGTACCAAAAACTCTAAATGAAGATCTCATACACGGATTAGAAGACATAATGCAATTTTATTTTGCCATGAGTTGTGACTAATTAAGTATTATTGTTCATGTGAGATATTAATACATATAGGTGGAGAAGATTTTCATTTGTTTTTCTTCTCAACATGCAGATGCGTTTAATTTAGTTTCAAAATTTTGCAACACGAATATTAATTATTTCTGTCCACTCAAAGAAATTCAAAAGTTCAAAGGAAAAAAAAATGTTCCTCTCATGTGGCTAGGAACACAGATTCACCATGAACCAGCAAGGGAGCCCTATGCTGGACGTGTTCTCGTCGTGACACACTTGCCACTCGTATCATCTCCAGATCGTAGAGCAGGCAGCATTTGCTACAACTATCCATATCACTAGACGAGAGGAGATCACTATATAAATGAATCACGGATAGATCCCCCGACACACCGATGTGGCTAGCGCGGAATGGATGTAGCTGAAGCGCGAGATATGTCACGCGCCTTGGACTGTTCTTGTGCCATCTTATCCACACTGCACGAGACACTGTTTCTTGCACAACGAGACCACAATGCTATGTATAAAGATAAATCAGCCTGTATCATAGGAATGAATACCAACTGTATAGATTTTTAACATAAGGATAACTGCAATTGCTGCATATTTTTGTTCACATCCTACGGAGCTGCATAATCGCACGATTGCTACTCTATCGCTGAAAATGGAGGCAGTGATCCCTGCAGCTATAGGAACCAAAGCCATATCCACTATAGATCCTCCGCATAGACAATCAACGTTGCAACATCGATAGTAACGGCCAGGGCAGTACATGAGCGAGCCAAGGAGCAGCCAACAATCACAAACGACTCAATTATTCACAATAGATAGTATATATATGGCGGGAGGGCATGGGTGGCGTTTTTTGTCGTCCTCAGTATGTTAGCTACGAGAATCCTCACCTTTAATCTGCCCTAAGAAATACTTTGTGATTGATTTTATTTCATCTTTGAAAGGACCACAACCTGTCTTATTCTCTTGGGCAGTTTGCTGCCTGATCTGCACAATCACTGACCGTGACTAACACGCAAAGAAAGGCTCATCATCCCCTTCTTCAGAACAAGATGCAAGACAAACGAATTGACGTTCAGAACTTTGAGATGCATGATGGCAAGCTAAGTGGTCTCAGATTTGCCAAGAAGGTTAATTAATTATGGTACAACCGATAAACTGCGGCATGCAACAAGTGCATGCAATTCCATCTGCGGTGATCTTTGAGATGCAACAGGGCAGAAAAGGCTGGCACAAAAGGTTGAACACAGAAGGGAGTAGTTTATATGGATGATGGTTCGTTGTGAGAAGGGCTGGAAGTTTACGTGGATCCGGATGAGAATGGCGAGAAGTAAAGGGAAACAGAAATTAGTGAAGCCCCCGGTGAGGATCGAACTCACGACCTTTCCCTTACGAAGGGAACGCTAAACTTGTTAGTATGGACCGAGCGTACGTAATCTGGTGAATGTCAATGTCAAAAGGTTACAGCATGTACCAAAAACTCCAGATGCAGATCGTATATGGGAGTGAAAATACATAAATTCGATTTTTTTTTGCAACGAGTCGCTACATCACAATTTCCTACTCTATCCCAAAACGAGTAGCAGTGATCCCTGAAGGTACAGGAACCTAAGCCATATCCGCGATGGATCCGCCAGGTAGACAATCAGTGAGGTAATGTCGATGGTAACGGTCAAGTCAGTACATGATCGTGCTAAGGACCAGACAACAATCCCAAGTCAGCTGATGCTTCACCATAACTAGTACACAGATGGCAGGTGGCCGTGTGCGACGATCTTGCCTACCTTGGTATGTTAGCTATGAGAATCCGGCCGTGGATGAGATAGATCTTTGGGAGCTTCCTGACACCTCTCATGCTTATGATAGAGTAATTAGTAAGCCGAGAACATGAGGAGTAGATGTAACATGTTGTTTGGGCTGAGAGGAGAATTGTATGTGAGCAGAACACTTGACTCGTGGCATGGAAAGAGGAAGCATATATGATATCTACATATCCAAGGATAGTATAGATATCATCACTCTTTTATATGGTAAGTAAGGGAGGCAGGTGGAGGGATGGAGCTTTAATAAATAAATAACAAATAAAGATAGGTTGGCAGCATAATGTCGAATGGTGTGATACTTAAGTACAAACCATCTTGTTAAGAATTAAATGGTCAACATTTCAATGTTAATAAAAAATATATATGCTAAAATATGTAACAGTATAGTAACCGCGAATAACATAAGTGAATGCTAACACACACAAAATTTATTCTGTTAATACTTTGATATGGTTTATTACTCTCTCATGGGCAGACACTGCCATAAAATTCATGTAGACGAACACCGAAACCCCTCCTTTGACGTGTAGGACGTCCGTCAATCGCTGACTTCATGTAGCGCAGTGTGGAGAAGTGTTTGAGAAGTGAAAGACAACATCCAACAAATTACGATGCTTTCCAAGAAAGAAAAAAGGAGACACGGCCGCATAGGGTACGTTTTTATTTTGTCTTTTTGCAATTTTTCATAGTATTTTAGAAACTAGAGCAAACATATGGTCATATTATCTGTCACCAACGTGCCCCCACATGAATGTCAAAAGGTTACATCATGTACCAAAAACTCCAAATGCAGATTGCAGACGCAAGTTAAGAAGACATCAAGACGATTCTTTATTTTTTGCCATAAATTCTGAGTAAAGGTACTATTGTTCATGTGAGATGTTACTCTCTAGAGACTAGAGAAGATTTCTCTCTTTTCACTTCAAAACGTGAAGATGGATTTAATTTTATAATTTTAGACAATGAGAGTCCATTATTTCAATCTGCTCGGAAAGAAATTTGAAAGTTCAAAGAAAAAAATGGTTATGCTCATGTGGCTTAAGATCATCTTGAAAATGCGCAATTCTAAAGTGTTACGAGACGATGATGAATCTGTTTCCTTCGCCATTAAGAAAAATGCTAAGGATTCTCTCCTCTGGTCAAACAGATGTAAAACAAGAAGATCGCAAACAATTGCCTTTTGACTGGGGCATGATGCTACCCCCACTATATCTGGGATTGCGACTTTCCCGTTCGTTTCTTGTCACATACCTCTTTCTCTTGTTTAATTAAGTCTGAATTTTCATTAAAATCGAATAAAATGGTCCAGGCTGCGCCTTTTTTTAGTGTTTTCTGCCTCCGGGGTGTATGCTGTGATGAATGATTCTAATAAAAAAATTAATTATTTAATATATGGGAAGTTTTTCAAAAAAGGTAAGGGGGAGCATCTCTACAGCACCTCCTGTGCCAGGTAAGCATACTGGCGCTCATGCGTTACATCGCATAGCTGGCTCACTGCAGATTGCCTTGTTCGGCGTCGCTTCAATTTACTGCGCCAGGTTTTTTCTTTTGCATTAAAAAAACCAAGTTGATCGGTTACCATTGCCGGTCAGCTGTTGACCGAAGTCAACCATTTTAACTTTCTTAAAAAAATAAAAATTTCGTAAAAAATGAAAAACATGGATTAAAAAATAGTCCATAGATTTGCAATAAAAAGTTCACGAGTATGGATTTTTTTTCCTGAAATTTGCACTAAGTTCATCGATTTTGAAAAAATATTCATAAAATTTTGAAAAGAGTTCATCTATTTTAAAAAGCAATCACAATTTTGCAAAAGAATTCATCAATCCTAAAAAAATTCATTCAATTTGAAAGAAATCATCAATTTTGAGAACAAGTTCACAAACTTGAAAAACTTCATCGATTTTGGAAAAAAATAACAAATAAAAAAATCATGGATTTTGGAAAACAAATCATCAATTTCGAATAAAAAGTTCGTGAATTTGAAAAAAAGAAAGAAAAAAAAAGAAGAAAAGATGTATGGTCGGTGATTCTTTTTTTTTAAAACACGTAAAGTCGGTGATTTCGATTACACGTGTCTGGTTCCCGAATACACCGAAGTTTAACCAGTACAACGATCTCTGCAGTTACTCGACTCGAAGACATATGTTCCACAGATTGGGTACATAGGTGACCAATGTCAAATTGTCGATAGTAATGGCCATGGCTGTACATGAGCGCCCCAAGGACACGACAGCGATAATAGATGAGTCGATGATGCACGAGAACTCATATATAGATGTCGGGTGGGCGTCCCTGCTGGTTTTGTCTACCTTGGTATATCAGCTACGAGAATCCGATCGTGGATGAGAGTGGTCGTTGGGATCTGCCTGATACCTTCCATGCTTAGGATAGAATAATTGCAAGCCAAGAACATGAGAAAGAGACGTAACATGTTGTTTGGACGACAATGAGAGTTGTATGTGAGCCAAGGATATGATACATATCACCTCTCTTATAATG
>CBMN010008103.1:0-11579 GCA_000582825.1 Hordeum pubiflorum | reverse complement strand
ACCCACTCCAATTTGGCCTCCTCCTAGCCTCAAAAAAGGCTATGAGGGTGCCACCTTTGTTACTAGGGCCCTAACCTCCCACTACTTGGCCTTTTATGACCCATTGATATTTAATTAAATATAAAAGCATCCTAATCATTATTAGAGCCTTTTATTATCTCTTAATTTAACATCTCCGAAAACATTTTCCACGTATATCAATTACTGGTATTGCCCGGCAAACCCCGAAACCCTTCCAGTAACCCCAAATCCTTCTGGTTCCTCTCGAAACTATTTTGAATATTAATATAACTATTTCATAAATATTTTCTCATAACTCTTGCTCCACTAATACTCACCAGATCATGATTCCTTTAAGCTTGTGATCATGTAGGTTTGGTAAAACATAGACATGAACAAAACTCCTTTCGTTCTATGACCGATAGCGGAACCGTGGACATCCATATCGATCCCTATGAATACACGAATGTCATTCGAGTGAGCCTTTGGTTATCATGTGTTATTCCCTTTGCTTCGTGATACTTTACAAAACCCAAGGTGAGATATATCGGTATCCTCTTAAGTCATTCTCATGCTCACTATATCGGTCTCCTTGTTACCGGTTTTGTTCTTCTTTTTCGTTGACATGTTCCGGCATCCCTGTGACCTGGTCACATTGTGTCTAGCCCGACGATGATGGATGTCGTCACACTGTGAGGGCCCTAAAAATATCTCTCTATCGTCGGAGTAGCAAATCCCACTCTTAAGCTATCTTGCCCCTTGTCAAACTTTTCGATGAACCTGTAAGTTGTCGTTATGATCACCGTATTACAGATGTCGTTTAAGCAACCCCAAAGTCCACCGTACAAGAAGAAGAGACAATGATACTCTCATGGTCTAAGGAACTAAAGCATATGTTAACTCTCTGTTATAACAATTGACTTGTGACGATTGTATCTCAAAGCACAACAAACAAGGTTGGGTCGATTCAATATGATCGTTCTTCGAACGTCATATTCTCAAGTTGTTTTAGGACTATCGTTGCACTTAACGATATCCTAAGATCTAGAAAACATGATTACTAACAACACTTGAGCTAGTCTTAGAGGCGAGACTAGGAATCTAGTTTACCGTTTAACATTCCATACTTGCATATGAGTTTTCCACTGAATCGCATATTCCAGGATCATAGCAGTTATAGCATAGAATATAAATTCTTAATTATAAACATAATAATATGATGATATAATATTATTGCCTCTAAGGCATATTTCCATCAAGAAGCATGCAACTGCACAAGTGAGAAGGAGCAGGATTATTCCCTAATAACTGCAAGGGTTATTTCTTTTTGACAAATACTACTATGTAGATGCGGGTCAAAGCATGATACAGGTTAGTTTATCGGAGATTGAAGTTTCTGCACTTAAGCCCAAATGCATCATGAACAGTAAAGTCGTAAAAAAATCAAATACATCTGGGTTTTTTCTACAACAGACATTCTTGAATTTTCTACATATCTGCAAAATTTCGTGAAGAAATAATATTCCTACTACTCTGGGTAGAAAAACAAATTCAAATGACGCAACAGATTATTTTATAAAGCATTTTGGAGTGTTGATTTTATTATTATTTTCAGATCTCCACGAATGTGATTTCATCACGAAAATTTCCACACAGGCAAAAACTATACAATGCTTGTAAGAAAATCAGTTTCTTTTACTTTTTTGGATTTTACTGTTCATAGCAGGAGCACTTGAGCTGGGGATTAGAATAACACTTTGGCAATGGCAGCTCCATTATCAATTAAGGGAAAAAAGGAGTTGACTGGTTCGGTGGCTTTCCTTGTTGATAGACGCGGGCGTTCACTCTAGTTCCGTATGTGTGGGTGGCTTTGCTTATCTCTGGAAATAATAGAATGAAAGGATCATGGCTTTACACGTATTGGGTGTAATTACCTCTTATCCTATATTATGGGACGGAGAAAGTACTATTCTAACAAAATGGCATGACTACATAGGGCTTACAAAGTTAGAATTAATAGGTGGCATGATGATTTTTGTGGTTCTGATGGAGATGGTGGTGCCCCTCTTGTTCTTCTTCCTTGTAGATGGCTTCTTGGCGGCATAGTGGAAGGAATGGACTTGTAACATTTGTCGCCTTGGAAGAGTAATGAAGCTGGGTGATGTGCTACTTGGCTGCTAGCGTTGGAGGCAATATTCACCCGCGCCACAAGTACCTCGTGATCTAAACAGACGCCTCTCCTCTACTCCACCGATGCAATTCAAGAGAAGTTACAACATGCGACGACCGTGAAACCACTGCTCCGTATCTCTCGTAGTATTAACATGGAGGGGATCATAAAAGGTAAAGCCTAGACTGGGGGCTACTATCTCTGATGTCAAACTTACTTCGTCCGTTCACGAATATTCCCTCCATAAAGAAATGAATAAAAAGTTATATATCTAGAACTAAAGTACATCTAGATACATCCATCGCAGTCAAATATTTTCGGACAAAGGGAGAATAACATGTTTTGAATATTTTAATATAAAATACATACAAACTGAAATGAGTGAACAAACACACTAAAACGTGTCTATATGCATCCAATTCGCAAAAAAGTAAGAGCATCTTATGCATCCAATTCGCAAAAAAAGTTAGAGCATCTTATGTTTGTGAACGGAGGGTGCAGTAACTTACTAAAGTTTGACCTCCAAAAAAATATTATATTCATTGTAGTTTGGCAAGAGAGGAGTACTTCGATTCTAATGCCTGAACCAGAACCGATCTGATGCCAATCAAAAATTAACGAACTGTATAACGCAATGCTGAAGCTTCCTGTGCTTCGGACAGCGGCAGTTACAAACATCCAAAGCAGAACTGCTCAATAACTTGGTAAACTATACTAGGGCATATAATTTAATCATCTTGTAACATACACGCTTCCCAGTGCAGAAAACCAAGAGCATAAAAGGGAAAAGGATCTACATGATCAGTTCGGCTCAAGACACCACTTCCCACAACGACTAAAATAATGAACACAACAAAATGGGGGGAAACGGAGCAACAGAAAGATATGACACTGGAAGTCTGGAACAAAGAATAACTTACATGTGGAGGTATACTATATCACAGGGTGCTTCGCATCAACAGGACTGAAGCACGATTGGGCCAACCCATGTGCTGAACATATCACTCAAGGCCACCTGCACTTCGCCTGAACCATGCTCACAGCTGATGAGACCAGCTAGTAGGGGGAAGAACTGGCCAAGGTTCTTCTCGAACGATGAGTCGCCGAGACCGCTGATAGCTTGCAATGTTGAGACAACAAGCGGTGCCCTGGCTGCAAGCTCTCTCCGCTTTGACGAACCAACCGGAATAAGCCAATGGCCAAGCGGCTGTATACCGCCAGAAAGGTGAGCAGGCCTTGCTGTGCTCAAGTATACCTCAAGAACCTCCTTGCAAAGTCCAACAAGGTGGGTTTCGACCTCTAAGCTCCCTTCATCTGGAGCTCTGTCCAAGAATATATTCTGGAGGATAGTGAGGCACAACTGATATGACTCGTTCTCAAGGCGTAGTAATGGCGGGTCCTGCATTTGGGTCATAGAGCCCAGCTCCTGCAACTTGGTCCGCAGGTCGTTGTCACTGTTTATCTTGTGAGCATGAGTGGCAACAGTATGCAAGGCCTCAAAGAGGATTACTGTGTTCTGTGCCGACAACTGAGCTCTGTACATGTTATATATCTCCATCACAGCCTACAGAAAGTGAAATACATAGAAGTAATTAAAACATGGGTCATGTTGCAATTACCAGCCCATTGCATGATAAACATGATAAAGCAGAATGCATGCACAGAATATAATTAATGAAGAAAGGAGACTAGAATTTTGCATTAATAACTAAATGTAGCAAGATAAGAGGTCCGAACGAGAGGAAAAGGGTACTGTACAAAACTAACAACCCATACTGCTACATGTTAAACTAGAGTTAAAGTTCGACAAGCTCTGTGTGTTCCGGTCAAACAAGCTAAGAATCTTAAGTCATTCTCATTAGACACTCGTGTTGTGTCTGAATGGAGAAATCAGTTCCTACAAGGTTCGGCTAGAGATATGTTGTGGGATATAGCTGTATGAAGTTCTTCACTTTCTCCTCTCCTCCCACTATCACCTCCCTTATTAGCATGCCTATTTGACAAGGTGTGAGGCGAAGGCGATGCACCAGACTTCAATAATCCAGGAAAATGGAACGATGGTGAAAACAATATGCTTCCGAGCACATGAAAACAAAGATAAGTTGCAGAAGAAATACTACAGACCTGAATCAATAGGAGTTGGACAGCAGCTCGGCACTTGGCATCAGCAATTGCAAAATACAGGTTCCTTGATCTAGAGGTTTCTTCAGTACCATCCTCTGATGGTTGAGATTCGTCTTCTCTCTTATCTGAAGAGCCTCCATTTTCTATTGATACATTTTCAAGGTAAGCCCCAGATGCAATATAAGAGAAGTCAGGAAGCGTCTCTGTTGTAACTTCTTTCAAAGACAACACGACTTCCAGCCATTTTTCATCCACAAAGACAGAGCCAGCACTGCTCATCAGGCGAACAAATGCAGCAATGCCTATACCAGCAAGACTCTGATGGGGACGCTTAATGAAACTTGTCAAGAGTGAAAGAACTTTCCTCAGAAGTGGATGGACAGTGTCATAGAACTTGACGAAAAGGTCTACAACTAGCTGAAGGGCCAACGTGCACGTTTCGTACATCCAAGCATCTTGATCAAGCTCTGCGGGATCATTTTCCGCATTTTGTCCTTGTGAAGAACCACCAGATGGATCGATAGCATGCCGTACATAATCAAATATTGGGAAAAGTACTGAATCAAACACCTTCTCCCACAAAGGAAGAGAGAAAAGATGGCCATGGTTTCTTAATGTGTCAAATAACACCTGCAAGGAACTTTTCCTAATTTCTGGTCTAAGGTCGAAAGTAAGTTCAGACAATCCTGCAAGGTTTGACAAGTTGGCGCCACACATTATTACTAGTAAATAATAAGTCAATGGAAAACAATAGAAAGGTCCATCTTGAACAAAAGGAGAATGTAACTACCTGCTAATAAAGGAAACCAGAAGTGTATATTATCATCCTTATCAACCTGAATTGCACCTTCCTGCTTTCCATCCTTGGTCAAATGAGGCGAGGGTTCCTTCAGCCTTGAAGAGGACCCGATGTCACCTTCTGCCAGCTTTGCCGCACAGAATCGAAGAAAACCAATTGCATTAAGGCTTATATCCTTGTTAAACCTACTGTTGGTGAACGCAATAAGACAGTTCACACAATCAGTGAAAGTTGAAGACTCAGTCTCGGTAATGTAGGGGAAATAATCTCGCAAAATCTTTTCAATAATTTCAAAGGCCAATAGTACAATGTTTTTATGATCATCATATGATGCCGTTGCAAAAACCTGAAATTTGTGCACAAAAGAAATCAGCATTCAGAAACAAGAATAAAACTGCTCCAAAGTGTCTCGTATCAAAATCAAGGTACATGAGTGCAGGTAGAGATAACATACCATAAACATGCTTTTCCACCCTGACTTCACATGATTAACACGGGCCAGTACCATTTGAGATACACACCTGATGATTAGTTCTCTTATCTCAACAGCTCTACTCTTCCTCATTACAACAACAAAAGGCTTCATAAATTCATTTTGGAAATTGTAGTTGGCCAGTTCTTCTCGCTCCAGGAACTTCATTGCCAGCTGCCGCAATGAATCCATAGCAAATATTGCAATTGAAAGATTTTCTGAGCAGCCAATGGTAACAAAAAATTCAGACAAAACGTGCCATATGCTTGACCAGACAAGCCTGATGCGGTTCATGTTGTAATGCCTACAGAAAAAGAAACAATCATACTTCAGTAACTATATAGTGCAATAAGAGTGTAAGCAAACATATTGCAATGTTTATACATTGCTGGGATGACAACATAGATTCCTTACGTGATTTCAACAATCTTAGTCAGGCTAAAAACACGTGGATCAGAAGCAGACCGCAATTCTTCCATTGAAACCTTACAAAGGGCCTTTACAAAATCAATTATACCCTCACTGTTGAGATTTTGACTTCTTATGAATACACGATTCATTTCAGCCATCCCGACTTGCTCCAAGAGGATTGTCACCGCATTATTCATTTGATCAACACCAGAAGCTTTTCCACCCACACCAGCACTGTCATAAGTACCTCTTTTAGAAGCAGCACCAGCATTTGGAGCCTTCTTTTTCAAACCAGGAATAATCGAGGATTTAGCCTGTTTTGATTTATCAAGGTCTGGCTGTTGCAGTGCAAAGAAAGTGGCATCTGGAGGAGCACCTTCACCTACAAGATGTAGATTCTCGAAACGAGAAACACAGGTCAATATATGCTCCCAGGCTTCTTGCAAGTAATTTCCGTCTTCATCTGCAATCAACAGAATTGCCTAAGAGGCAAGTCACCACCACAACAAAAGAGTGAGAATGGAAAAACTGATTTTATCATTATGCTCAAAATAAGATTTGATAAACTGCAATTAGCACGACGGCGTATGCTTGTAATGGAGTGTGCAACAGAAACATTCAAATGGCAGACCAAAAGAGGCTAAAGATGAGTCCCATGAATAGTTTTTCTTTCAATATTTTCTCAGTCACCCAGAATGACAACTGTGAAAAATACCAAATGCTCAGTACACACAAGGAGCAAATATAGCTGCTTTAACAGAGATGCAGAGCAGCCCTCCTCAGAACATCACATCCAGCTATTATCGTGCACTTTCAGAACAATTTAGCATGGAAGCAGCTAGGTCATAAATCAGTTGCATCTAGCCTTTTAAAGCCAACCAACAAGAAAGAAACTTCTGAGTACCATGTTTTGCTTTAATGATTTTATTCTCTCTTTAGACAATCACTAATAATAGAAGCAGCTTCTATGCCGGTAGTATACCAGTCAAGTACTAAAGAGATACAATATTCAAACCAGATATGCAGAACAAACCTTAATTGCTTCAATATTTTTCTGCTTGATATCCGCAGCAGAGTGAAGTGATGTAAACTTGGCAAGCGATGTAATGAAAGCATCCCTTTGAGTCTTCATCGACATAGCTGCGGTGACATGTATTGCACAGCGAAATCCCTCGAGGCACTGGGATATGACAATTTCATCGTCACTCTGGTCAAGTGGCACACTGAAGGCAGCAAGCATAGGAGCCCAGCAAACCTCGACCATGAACTTCAAAATTACTACATCTGTGGCTGGATAAAATACTGACCTAAATCATTCATTCAAAAAAGATCCACATATATTATTTACAATGAAGGAGATCAACAAAATTAATACAATTGCATAAACATTTGGGCAGAAAAAATAGAATTGATCAAGTAAACAGTGTAACTTAGTTTACAATTATTCATCTAGAATCCAGCATAACTTACTCAGACATACGAGCCTTTTCTTTGAATTGCTCCTGCATATGCTTAATGAGATCATCACTTGTCTCCATAGCGGAACCTCGTTTGCGTATAACAATGTTAAGAATGTTATCCAACCCAAGAATTTTGTTAGAGCTTGTTGATTGTTGCTGATGAGGAACAAATTCGTCTTCTTTCATCTTAATTTCTTTTTTCCAAATCCTTCCATACAAGGATCTCATAAATTCTTCTGGTAGGTCTTTCCCATCATCAATACCACGATTGTTTCTAATGAAATCTTCTGGTGACATCTGCACCAATTAATACATTAGGAATAGCATCAGAATGTGCAAATTGCATGCTCAAGCATAACTTGAAAATACCTTATTTTTGACCATTGGGTTATGTGCATCAGTGTTAAGCATTATGACTGAATAAGCAAGAACATAAGCTGTGTCTGCACTCGAAAAGGCCTTTGGGTTGCATTTGCAGTAACGCTCTGCAAATTTCTCCATAACCCGATCAATCTTTTGAGCTTCTCCAGGAAGCCTAAAACCTTGAAGAAAGGCTCTGATCGCTTCATCAAATTCCATATTTTGAAAATTAAAAGAATCCACATATGCATGCATGACTTTGAGGGATAAATCTTCCCTTTCCCCTAAATAATCACCAATCATAGTCTTGTTCAAGCCAGAAGTAGTTTTCAGGAAAGCAGCTATATCCTCAGCGGACTCCCCGACCTTGTTGGCATTTATTAAGAATTCAATTCCCTTTCTAGGCTTCCGGTTAAACAGAGCGATACCCTCCTGTCATTCATAAAGCAGTTGACCACATAAGAAAAAGGAAACGAATCAACCTAAATATAATCGAACTGTGGCAAGTAATTCAGGACAGAACAGCAACCAGCAGTCCTACACATTGCCACATTCTCACTGAAAAATGCATAACAGTAACAAACTGTGGAATGAGATCCACCTGAAGTTCCATTTTGTAAGCTCGACGCTGCTCCAAAGATGCAGCCTCTGAAACCCCATTTGATACTTCTGAATGTGAATCGGATACCTCGCTAGAAGCATCGCCATTGATCTCTGTCTGGGGAAACTCATTTCCACCATCATTATCGTTTTGCTCTGATTCAATCTTAGGAGAGTCAGGATCTGGAATACGTAGCTGCTTATTCATCCAATCTCCCATGGATCTGAGGATAGAAACTAAGCATTTCATTGCTTCACTCTTCATTGTGGTATCCTGAGGCGGTACCAATGTGGTAGCAATACCCGCAGGAGGCCCTTGAGCTGTTTTAAGCAGACCATTGACCATCCTGTCGGAAAAACATACAGAAAATGCAACATGATAGTAAATAGGTTTCTGCAGCTATTTATGAGAATAAAACCTCACTAGTCAACTATAGTAATGAAAAGTGAGTGATGCAGTACCTCTCAAATATGTTCGATGAGTGGACATCACAGTCGTAATTGATGAAAATGTCAACCAAGATTTGAGAATCAGTACAGAGCTTCTCCAAAAAACGAAGAACTATCATCTTTGCTTGAAAATTTGGCTGTGCAATATTTTCCAGAACTCTCAGAATGATCATGGGAAAAAATACTCCAATTTCTGCCTTCAATCCTGGCCTAAATCTTGAAACCAAGCTAATAAAAATAGAACAAGATAACTGAAAAACAATCATATGTGAAGAGGCACAGTTCTTCAAAAGTGATAGGCACAAATACTGCTTGATAGCACCTAGAAACCTGACCAAGTTAAAACAAGATAGTTAGGCCAAAAAGAAGTATATTCGATAAATAAAACATCAAGCACATGGGTATAAGAACTCTGTAGCAGTTGACAAGAAAATATGACTATAGCACAGTCAATATGAAAATACAATTGTATTAGCTACACCAGCGTAGTGTACTTTGAGAAGAAGCTGTTCTACCTGAAAAGCTACAGTAATATACCTTGGTAGGCATGACAATACACATGCCCATTACTATTTTACTAGCAAGAAACATGTGTGTTGCTACGGAGTAAAAAATGCCATACTACAAGTTTGCAAGAATAGTTACTTTATTGAAATGAGGTGTTGGTAGGCGTATCCAAAAATGTACAATATAGCAGGATGTTTTTAGAAAACAGGTTTAAGTGGGTGATGAGAATCCCATCATGATCAGAACCGTTAGTACCAAATCAGACTGTTGGTACGACCCCGAGGAAAAATAGACCATCACTACCAACTGGTTCGTTTACAGGTTCCCGAACTTCATTTTAATCAAAAATACAAGCAACCATAATAGAATCAATCACCATGACTCTCATGGGCAATGCAACTTTGTTAGAATGATAGGTTTTAACCCAAAATTTGTACCCACTTTATCATTTATAGTTATTCAAAAAATACAATTGTATTATCAACCAAATTGGCATTACTTTCAAGTTTCAAGAAGAGGAGACAGACTGAACCAACAATGTGTCAACGTATATAATTCAAAACCAATCAATTTTCCAATGACAATAGCTAGCTCCTCTTCCTGGTACAGTATCCACTTTGTTGAGGTGTAGATTTGCTGCTCTAGCAAGTAACATGGTATCAAGGTTTTAAAGGAGGTAAGACGTCTTGTGACAAATGACACCAAATCATAACCATTATTGCATGGGTGTGCAGCCATGCAGTCCCATCAAAAATGCAATTGTCAGAATCAACCTCACTGAACCATTTTTTTGTGAGATTGATCAAGTACATTTTGATTTCAATATCGTAGCAACAAGCATAAATTACACACCTCTAACTTCTGTAAACTGCAACATGAATTTGAATACTGATTTTTTTTAGCATTGTTATGAACAGAGCAACATCAATTATTATAGATTAACCCAAATGTACTACCTGTAAATCAATGCCTAATCTTTTCAAAAGAGTTCGTCAAAGAATTCATCTCTTCCTTAAGCTGTGACTAGACCACGTTTCAAGGAATAAAATGGTGCTCAAATTTTTGCTCAATGTTGTTACCAGATTATAAAAGGAAATTCAGAAGATCTAGGGAAAAATAAGTACAGACTAAGTTTCAGGCAAGGGAATTTGTACCTCTCGCTGGTGCGGAACACAGCCCCAGCATTTTCAAGCAAGATCTTGAGAAGTTCAAGAGCAAGGATCTTCCCCCGCATCACTAACGGATCAGCTGGTGCATCCTTCGGCGGTGTCTTCATCGAGAGCTTACATAATGCCCGGAAAACCAAGAAAGCATCCCTCCGCAGCTTATTCCCAATCCTGACATCAGCATCATCATCCAAAGTGGCTACCACTGCCCCCTCCACGCCAAGCTCATCCTTACGACCCTCAAGAGCTGTCTTGTACATGCTAATCTCCCAGTACTTGGCATCCAGCATGTCCTTATCCGTTGAATCAAGCAAATCCGCAGGATTTGCCCCTTCCTCAGCTGCTGCGGTCGTCTCAAAAGCACCATCATGGGGCACAGTGCCTGCCGCAGCAGACGAGGTTGTCCGTGCCAGAGGTGTGAGTGCACCATCAATGTCCACCATGATCTTCGAGATGAATCCCTGTACGAAGTTGGCATCGGCGGTAGGTGATGCACCTGAACCAGCATCAGGCAACTCAATCACTTCAGCCACGACGATGGGTTGCACCGGGATCGTGGATGAATCTGCCTCCATTCGGCGGAACACGATTACCAACATCTGCACGAGCGAGGCCTTGGCAGTGGCCTGATTCACGGTGCTACGGCTCCCCAGGTACATATCATAGCAGGCGCGCACAGCGCGGAGCAGGCAGTCGCCGTGGAGGCACACGGAGGTGGATGTGACCGCAGAGAGGAGAGTCTTGAGGAGGAGGAGCTCAATGTGCTCGTCGTCGAGGTGGAGCGCATTGCAGGCCGCCTCGAGCAGCGAAGCGACGAGCTGTGACGAGGGGTCAGCCGACGGGTCGGCCTCGCCATGGATGTAGGAGTGCGCGATCAGCCTGTGGAGTAGCTCGAGCGCGGCCTCGACGAGCTTGGCGCTGCCGGAGCCGAGCGCGGAGGAGATGGGGGAGAGGAGCAGCTCCGAGTCCTCGAGCGAGAGGTTGCGGAGCGGGCCCGGCTGCCAGGAGGAGGAAGTGGGCGTGGAGGGCGAGGTGGGGGTGGACGGGGTCTGCGCCGCGG
>CBMN010007827.1:0-10402 GCA_000582825.1 Hordeum pubiflorum | reverse complement strand
CCCGGATCAACGGGTCCCCACAGGCGGCCGCCGCCGACAGCGATGCCGCGCCGGCGCACCCGGCGCAGCGGAAGGCCGGTGTCCACGACGATTCCTCCCTCGTGGCCCGCCCGAAGGTCATGCCTTTGCAGCCGCAGATCAACGGCGCGGCGGCGGCGGCGGCGGCCCAGGCGCAGCGTCCGTCGGGCGACAGGAGCAGGCCGACCAAGGCGATGAACGGCGGGGCGAAGGCGGCCGCGTCGCCCGCTGTGGAGTACACCGGCATGGCCGCGGAGCTCGACAAGATGATCCAGGACCACCAGAGGATCAAGGGCACGACGCAGATGATGCGCGCCACCTCCGGCAACATGATGATGCACCGCAACCTCGGCAACCTGAACGCCGGCGCGTCCGCCCGCAGCTCGCTGGATCGCAGCACCAAGGCGTCGGCCGCGAACGATCGGCCGAAGGCGGGGCCGGGGAGCAACGGGTACGCGTTCTCCGGCATGGGCAACATCGTCAGCAAGCCGGGCGACCATCTGTGCCGGGCGCTGTCGCACCGGACGGACCCGGAGAAGCTCAAGGAGATGGGCAACGAGGAGTACCGGGAGGGGCACTACGCGGAGGCGGTGGCGCTCTACGACCAGGCCATCATGATGGACCCGACGCGGCCGGCGTACTGGAGCAACAAGGCCGCCGCGCTCGCCGCGCTCGGCCGCCTCATCGAGGCCGTCGCCGACTGCAAGGAGGCCGTCCGGATCGACCCCTCCTACGGCCGCGCGCACCACCGGCTCGGTGGATTGTATCTCAGGTACGTTCGCGTCGTGCGCACGTAGGGCGCCCGCATTGATCACCATCCCTACTCCGATTGTTTATTGATTGATGCAACGCAATGCAATTCAATGCAAAATGCACGGCCGTTCTCAGCTGCTAATTATCTCCCGTAATTTGCTATAACTGCCATCAAATGGTGAATTGATCGATCACGCGAGTAGTTTCTACAGAAAATTTCACCGTCGTCTCCAATTCAATAAACTGACATCAAGGAAGTTTTGGCTGTAATTTAAATTTGTAGTGACGCATAATAATCTTGGAATCTGAATTTCAACTCACCTAAACCTGGTGACGTTTCGTGGAGAGCCACTACGTGTACTCGACGGTGGCTTGTTAGCAACCAAATGATTAGTTAAATGCTTAACGAACAGGTTGGGAAATTGGATAATGGCGTGGCTGCTTTGCATACACATATCATCCGACTGTAATAGAGGTGTAGATGTATTGATATTGCTGGGAAACCTCTCACGTTCCCCCGAAGCAATGGAACAGCCCTTTTTGATAATTATTAGGGCCTGGATTCCTTGATCTGCAGTCTACATGTGCCGCTTAATTTATGTCAACATTCGGTTACTGGTTGGTTTATCTATCAGGTCTAGCATGAGCAAAAACCTCCCTCCTCAAATCACTCTAGCACTTTGTGAACTTTTCATCCATGATTGGCGCTTTCAGTGGCTAATCACTTCCTCAACAAGCATTCTTGCCCATCTTTTTCAAGACAATGATTGATATACTTCTAGTTAAAATCTGCAATCTGACAGAGAATAAGTCTACCTTCATTTGTCTGCACTGCACTCTAGCGTACTACATCTACCAAGTTCCATCAAACGAACCAATAACTGTACTATCTGTCAGAACTTTATTTACTTTATTATCATGAGATGATCGATATATGCTCCCTAAATGGTTATGTGTTTGTTATCAGATTAGGAGAACCAGATAAGGCCATAAACTACCTGAAGCAGTCGCCCATGGACTCTGTAAGCGCGGACGTTTCCCGCGCGCAGTCGGTGAAGGGCCGCATCGCCAAGTGCAGCGACGCGCGCAAGGTCAGGGACTGGATCACGGTGCTGCAGGAATCCCAGGCCGCCGTCTCCGACGGCGCCGACTGCGCCCCACAGGTCAATACCTAGCGCCAAATGAACACGCTATCGCCAACTGCAGTGGCGTCAACGTGCGTGCGTGCGTGCGTGGCTGACACGACGTCTGAACTTCATCATCGTGACAGGTGATGGCGCTGCAAGCGGAGGCGCTGCTGAAGCTGCAGCGGCACGACGAGGCGGACTCGGCGCTCCGCGGCGCGCTCAGGTTCGGCGTCGACGAGTCCGCCAAGATCTTCGGCACCACCGCCCACGCCTACGTCCTCATGGTCCGAGCCCAGGTCGACATGGCCGCCGGAAGGTTTGTTTGCGTGTAATCCCGAGTGGCATGCATGACACTGCTTGGCGTCTTGGTGACATGGCGAAATGCATGGCTTTGTCTTCTGTTCTGACCCATGTGTGCACACGAACTCGTGAAGGTTGGAGGAGGCGGTGGCGATGGCGCAGACGGCGTGCGAGCTGGACCCTGGCAGCCGGGAGGCCGCGAACGTGCACCGGCGCGCCAAGGCGGTGGCGTCGGCGCGGCAGCGCGGCAACGGCCTCTTCAAGGCCTCCAGGTTCGCCGAGGCGTGCGCGGCCTACAGCGAGGGCCTGGACAAGGGCGAGGCCGGCAGCGCCGTGCTGCTCTGCAACCGCGCCGCGTGCCACGCCAAGCTCGGCCGGCACGAGAAGGCCGTCGAGGACTGCAACGGCGCGCTCGCCGTGCGGCCCGGCTACAGCAAGGCCCGCCTCCGGCGAGCCGACTGCAACGTCAAGGTCTTCCATCTTCACATGCTTTTTGCTGCGTTCTTACGATGGAGCTCGTTTCGTCGTCATAGTTTTTAATTCTTGGTGTGCTCTGTCAGCTGGAGAGATGGGAGGCGTCGTTGAGAGACTACCAGGTGCTGATCCAAGAGCTCCCGGACAACGAGGACGTGAAGAAGGCCCTCGCAGAGGTTGAAGCCAAGCTCAAGAGCCAGAGGAATTGATAGGCAGCACCAACGTCAGGTAATTGCTCTCAGCTACTCCTCAAGCTATTGATGCTTCAACTGTCAGTCGGTGGACTTCACCATAGTCCTAATGAAAGTGTGCATTAGGAACCAAACGTTGTAATATTTTTACAACAAAAGTAAGGGCTGCTCTTAAAAGTTGACGGAATCTGTCTTACAAAATTCAGGCCCTGCACAGAATGTTGAACAGACCTGCTTGATGCTTATTGTTTGTATACTGAAATAGATACTATTCCAAGATACTCCCACCGTCCCATGATATAAGATCGTTTTTCAAGCTATTTATTACTGGGGAGGAGGGAGTAAGTTGCATACTAGCAGCAGCATCAAGATCTCTTGTATTACTTCTTCAACACCAATCATACATATGTCGGCTATAAGAAACGTACTCCAGTTAGTTCAGTACCTTTATCTTTCTTAATTGTAGTTGGTTATTAGGTAGTAGGTGTTAGGGCATCATCTGATGACCACGCGCAGATAAAAAGAAACGAAAGTCGGTTTGAAAACCAGGCAGATTCCTTGCCCGCGCTTATACGTTCTTTAGAACAAAGCATCGGCATGCTAGTCGTCGTAGCACTAATCTATTCTTCTCTGCAGGTTCGTTTGCTTCCGTCGGCTACCGCCGGAGAAATCAGCACCGAAGTTCTGAAGAGGGCATGAACAAAGCGACTCTGCACGCGCCGTCGCGCAGCTTGTTTAAGCCAAACCTGTGTGCCTTTTTTTGCTTTGTTGTTAAACACACACCGAACTACAGAAAGGGAATGAAGAGATGCAACTGTACATAATACTACTCGCTCCATTGTTGTGATGTGTAGTTAGCTGGTTTGTTTGAGTGTGGGGTGCCAGTGGTGGCGTCCAGTTGCAGAGGCCCCGTACTTTTTTTTTTTTTTAAAGTGGTGGCGTCCAAAGCTTCTGAAGTTTACCTCTGAAGCAGAGTATGTGAATGTGTGTGGCTGTTCGTTTGGTTTGAGCGTGGCTCCCTTTATCTGAAATCAGAACAGGCAACTTCATTCATGTACCTAACTCGAGTCCGTTTCAAAATAAAAATAAAATAAAATAAAATAAAGAAAGAAAGGAGAGAGCATGCATACATGTGACTGACTATATTACAGGCTGTATGCTAATCAGGGTGCGCGTTCCTGTCTAGTGGTCTAGTGGAGTTCAAATTCTCTTTAGTTATCATCTTACAATTTAAAATTCAGGTGTTTGATTACCCAGTTTGACACGATTCACTCACTGGTGTGGATATCTTTTCTTTTTCTGAATGAAAGAGGGGTCACCCCCTCAGATTTTCTGTAAAATAATAAAAACGTAAGGTTCATACATCCAAACTAAGTAACCAGGACTAGAGACTCCGGCCAAGATTTAGAACAATAGGGCCTCTTTGATTCGTAGGATTTTGAAAACACAGAAATAGAAAAAGCATAGGGTTGGTGTGGCATGTTCATTTGAACCTTATAGGATTAGCAAGGAGTGTTTGATGCCACGGAATTTTTTTTGTAAAAAGAGGCTAGATTGAATGTTAGATTTCTTATGAAATTTAGTATAAAAAACTTCATACGAAAAAATCCTATGAGATCCAATCCTATGAATCAAAGGACTAATATAGAAAAATTCCTAAGGATTTCAATTCTCCAAAAATCCTATAGAATTCCTTTGAATCAAAGGAGCCCTAAAGCCAAAAATCAGATGTCAGTTGCCTAGCTGTTCAAATCAACTTTTTTTAATGTTGGATGAAACGCACAAATCTGAAAGCAGGTGAGGAAGATTCAGAAATCGTTCGTGGGAGGTGCTAATCGACGCGAACGGTTTTTAGCCACCGCTCTCTCGATATCTTATCCCGCACCCCCACCGCCCACACAACACAGAGACACACGAGCACATCAGGTACTCGTACTGGTTATGACTTTGAGTGAAACATGTTCACACAAAACTTGCAATTCAAGGCATAGTCCATTGTCAAGTTGTGAATGGATGTAGCTTAAAGTTCTAGGAAGAAGTTTAACCTAACAATCTCTACTGAAAACACTGGTATATTAAACAAATAGTGAATCAATCCGACCCTTGGATCTTTAAGATCACCCCACCACCACCACCACCACCACCACCATTGTTTCCATTGTGCATATTTGGCAATTCTTCACATTATGGATGCTTGCGCATAAGTTTCAACTTGACATGCAAACCAAGGATGATATTGTTTGGAAGCGCACTTCTAGCATGCACTACTTGGCGGCTTCTGCCTACAAAGCACAATTCTTAGGCATAATTCTTTCCCCAATGGACAAAATAGTGTGGAAAGTTTGGGCTCCTTCAAAGGTCAAGTTCTTTTCTTGGTTGGCAATCCAAGGCAGGATTTGGACCACCGATAGATTGGCCAAACGTGGACTGCTAAATTGTGGGCTTTGAACTCTTTGCAAGCGGGAACAAGAATCTAGGATGCATCTCTTCTTCAAGTGTCGATTTACGCTAAGGATTTGGAGGATGGTCGCTGAAAAACTTCATCTCGAAGGCATGGAAACTTCCAGATGGCACTTGGAGGACGTGGTGGACCAAGATGGTCGTGCGAACACTCCTAATAGGAAGGAAATGGTATCTCTCACCATGTTGGTCTCATGGAACGTATGGAACGAAAGAAATGCTAGGGTATTCTGCAACAAAAGCGCCCCATCGCCAATCTTTCTAAACAACATCACGTCAGATGCTAATTTGTCGATCACCGCGCGAGGCAAGCAACTAAGACGATATTTTTGCGAGAGCAATCATTCATTCGTGTTATAAGGGGCACTTTTGAAAACTCTATTCCCTCCTTAATAAATCGATGAGGCCAATATGTTGCCTCCGTTTCAAAAAATAATCTCTAAATGGGTATTTGAGATCAAGTGGGGGATTGTTAGAAATAATGGGCTAGGTCCGTGTAGAGTTTCTGAAATCTCAAATTGGCCCATGTGTAAAATGGCAAGTGGTGCCTCTAAATTTAGTACCACCCTAACTTAACCCATATACATTCTTGTTGTTCCTAAAGTCAAATACAAGTCAAATATAATTACTAAAGTTTATTATTAAGTTTAAAGTGAAGTTAGTTATAAACCCAATATAATTACTATGGTTTATCCATTTTATTTTTGTTAACTAATGTCAAATATAAATCCCAAAATATTTAATGAGGTTCAAAATAGTTTTCAAACTAGTTTGGGTTTGAACTAAATTTAATTTGAGTTCATCTTTCCCTAAAGTTAAATATAACTCCAAAACATCTAGTAGGTTCAACTTTTATTAAACCTTATTCAAATATTTTTATTCCATTTAAACCTAGGGTTTCCAATTATAATGAAACTAGGTTTGAATTAAATTAAAATATTGTTTGGACTACCTAAAGTTAAATAATAATCCAAAATTATTTACTAAAGTTCAATTTATGTTTGAACTGGTTGTGACATAATTGTTTCATTAAACAAATTTTAAATCCAAAGTTCAAACTAATTAGGTTAAATTTCTATTTGAATTACTGCCACCGTTTAAACTATATTCAAGTTCAAATTTGAAATTATTTAAAACTTAGGCTAAAGTAGCTAAGTTGAAACTATACTCAACTAGGTTCAAAACACAAAAAAGAATTAATTAATTTGGATTTATATATTGCAAGTTACGTCCTATTCAAATTCAAACTCATTCTATTAGTATTAGAATTTGAAATTATTTAAATTCCAAATTTTATTGGCCTAGGTGAAAGTATATTTCATGAGGTTCATTTTGCAAAAAAGTTTCACTCCATTTGGACTATAGATAATTAGTTATGATTGTTTTAATGTCGAGGGGCTTTTCTGCAAAATTTCCATACCGGAAAATGAGTGGATAATGTTTTGGATAAGTTTGTGACGTGGCACTCTTTTGTTGGATGGTACCGGTTCACGTTTAAGTGATCACATGCGTGTGTTGGATCTGAAATGGACGGTTCGGATTAGATCGCGCGAGGCTAGGGTTAGGTGCTCACCGATGGGTCGTCGGGGACGGCGGTGCTGCGCTCGGGCATGGTTGCTCCGGTCGCTCCCGTGGTCCCCTGGTGGCGCGAACGGCACAGATGAACGCAGGGCAGCACGATGAGGTCAGGGGTGGCGTTGGCTGGGTCCGAGGACGATGGAGACAAGCAGGGCGAGCTCACCGGACTATTCTTGGGACTTATTGAGAATACTTTTGCCCAACAATATTTCAAATGGCTTGGGTTCCTACTTTTGGCTAGCTAGGTTTCACTAATTGCATTGCGATTTTATCCCTTGTGACCAAACAATCAAACATTTTAGCTAACAAGCAATCATCTCAAGGGTTTTGTTGCAAAAAAAAATCTCTGTGAATTTTTTAACATACCAGATTTGGAAAAAATCTGAGATGTGACACGCCACCTGTGAAGTTTCAAGCAAATGGACGCACATACAACATTGGCTACTACCTTGCGGATGTGATATATCCGAAGTTGGATACTTTTGTGAAGCCAAATTCAAGCCTCCAATATAAGAAAGAACATCATTTCCATAATGCTCAAGCAGCTGCTAGGAAAGATGTCGAGAGTACTTTTGGGATTTTGCAATCCCAGTTTGCCATTGTGTGAGTACCGACTAGGTTTTCGGATCAAGAGATTCTTTGATACATCATCACGGCCGTCATGATCATGCACAACATGATTGACAATGAGCGTGGATTTTCTTTTTATTACACCCTCTATGAATTAATGGGACAACCGGTGCGGCCGCGTAGAAGGGAAGATCGCATCTGACTTTTTCTTGAAGTGTACCATGACATTCAAGATTGCGATAAGCACGAAGATCTTCAAAGAGATCTCATCGAGGAGTGGTGGGCATGAAATGTGCAACAAAACCACTAGTTTCATCTCTATGTTTCATGTGATGTCATGTCATGTGTGATGAACTTGGTGTTGACTTTTATGTTGATGAACTATGAATAATTAAGTACTATTTGTGTTTTATATGTTTTGGATTCATTTGAGATGATTTTGATATGATTTTCAAATGCATCAAACGGCAGTTTTTCAGGCACCAGTTTTACATCATTTGCTACGGGCAGATTTTCTTTTTTGATGCCCTAAAACATTCTCTCTTCTGCCCTAAAACTTTTTTTGGGTGCTCTATATTTTACATGATCTTCCTGTTGGGATGTTCTAATCAACCTTCCCTGAAAAAGAAAAGACTTCTAATCAACCAATTTGCTCAGATCCATCAGATAACATACTGACAGCGACTGCACCTGGCCATACACAACGTACAGTTGTTGCTATGAACCTGGACTTTTTCTGACTATCAATTGTAGTTTCAGTTTCAGAAACAAAGACGTTGTCGCTGAACCCGACATCCGGTGTTCATAAAAGGACAAGATCGTTTCATTTTCTCACAGCTAATTAGAGGTGGACGGTGGCAAGCTGTGACATCAAATTAATTCTTCCAAGTACACAAACAGAAAGCACCAAATCCTGAACAGTCGGCTTACCATGTAAACAAGAGTAAGGTAAAGCACTAGAGAATTTTATCTGAAATCCAAAGTTAAATTGCACACTGTCTGGGAGCTATAATACAGTTCACTCATATGACTCCTCACATACTACAGATACTATTCACCATGTACATATATATATATGTAGGTAAAAATATAGCAAGGGATTCCTAATAGTAATACAGCAATATCTACAGAGCAGAATTTGTTTTGCTGAGAGACCTACACGCTGGCCTTCTCTGAACCAATCTGCCACATGCTGATCGAATCCTTTACGCGATCCATACGCAAATTTCAGCAACTCTGCTCTCACAAGGAGAATTGGCAGAGGATCGGGTAGCAAAACGTTGGAAACACACACACATTGTTCGCAGAAGGAGAGGATGGATCATCGTCAATTCGTCATTCATTTCTTCCAGCTCCGGCAGCGTAAGATGGAGTCGTCGCCGCCGACGATCCATGTCTCCTTTGCGATGTCCATGGACACCTGGAAGAAGTCAGGCGGGTACCTCATCACCACCAGGTTCTCCTTCTCCGCCTCTTCCTCCCTGGCCTTCTTGTTGTCGCTCTCGCTGTTGGCTTCCTCGTCCTCCCCTGCGTCTGCTACTCCGAGCCTCCTCGCCAGCCCCTTCGCCGGCGCCGAACGGCACCGCATCAGCATCAGCGCGTTCGCCGGCGGCGCCGCGTCTTCATTTTCCTGCTCCTCATCGTGTTCCTGATTCTTGCGGGGAACCCTCTTCCCTTCCTCCAGCACCATGAACCACTTGGCCAATGCGTCGCCGTGCCGATCCGTCTCCTTCCCCGCGCGCCCCACCCGCTCCTCCTCTTCCTCGTCCTCCTCCCCGGAGGTGTACTCCACGACGGCGCCGGGGAACCTGCCGAAGCAGCCGGAGACGTTGAGCCGGAAGGCGCCGTGCAGGGCGTTGAGGAAGGGCAGGGCGTCCTTCTTGATCCCGAGCGCCTGCATCCACGTGGCCTTCTTCTTCCCGCCAGCGGCGCCGCCTCCCTTGGGCTTGGCCGACCGGGAGACCTTGATCTGTCCCGCGCACGTCACCTTGGGCGACGACGGCTCGTCGCCCACGCCGACGTCCACGGCGTGGTGTCGGCGGCTCGGGTTCCTGTTGGCGGCCGCCCTGGACGACGACGGCCGGGCGCCGCTGGTGCTGTGCCGGCGCTCGGAGCTCGCGGACGGCCGCGACGGGCTGCAGGCCGTCTTGGGCGGCATCAGCGCCAGGTGCGCCCTCGGCGGGAAGCAGACGAGGAAGTCGGTGGCCGTGCCGCTGCTCCCCCTCCTCCTCCCCCTCATCGCGACCGTGCTGTTCCTCCTCGTCCTCCTCTCCCTCTCCCTCCTCGGCTCTAGCTAGCGTCTGCTTCTTGTTGTGAAGCTTGAGGCTGTGATGAGTGACCGAGCTGTCCGTTTAGGTGGCGGTTTTAAAAGCCCGGCCGGAGGCGTCCAGCTTTCGGTTGGTGCCGGCGCTGGAGGAAGCTTAAGCCCAAATAAACAAGGCAGGGCAGCTTGTAACAACAAAAGCTTAGGCCAAAACGGTAGCAGCACCGTACTACTGGTTGCAGGCCTGCAGCGGTGTCGTGCTGTTTGGCCATGTCTGAGGTAAGATCAGCGTCTGGACTAAAATATTAGGGGCCTAATTGAGGTGGTTGATCACGGGTATCTTCAAGGAAGTGGACCTGCTCGGAGCTTTTCTATGGATGTGTACTCTAATCTATATATCTACTGGTTGTTCATAAAGCTACACTCCACCACCTTCCGATCTTGATCCCATCAAAAAGAATACGTGCGTAATCTACTGTTGCATGGCGGAGAATCTATTTATGTTTGTAAGTGCAGCACCACGAGAGGAGCCCAGCTTTGTACTATAGAATTCTTCTTCTTTTTAACGAGCTCCATCGGCTCTGTATTATACTGCTGTGAGCAGTTGCGGAGCTTGGTGGGGCCAACCTGGGCCATGGCCCCTCCAACTCAAAAGAAAATAAGCCTAT
>CBMN010007699.1:0-11029 GCA_000582825.1 Hordeum pubiflorum | reverse complement strand
AAAAAAAAAAAAAAAAAAAGCTAACGAACCGATCGAATCGATCGCTCCCTGGTTTGACGCGAGAAGCTGGCCGCCGGCAGGCGGCGGAGGAGTCGGGGAGTTGGCGTCCGTGGTCCGTGGAGCACTCCCGAATAGCCTCTCAAGCCAAACCAAATTCCACGCATCACCTTCTCTGACTCATAGTGTCTCAACCACAAAAAAAACTTCTCTGACTCATGGGGCCCTCTCCGTCGCCGCCGCCGCCGCCGACTGGCCGCCTCCTCGTGCTCTACGCGTCCCAGACCGGCAACGCCATGGACGCCGCCGAGCGTGTTGGGCGCGAGGCCGAGCGCGGTGGCTGCCCGGCCGTCGACGTCCTCTCCATGGACAGCTTTGACCCCGTAAGTTCCTAACCCTAGAAAACTCACCCCGCAACCCTCCCACCTGAGGTCATATGAAGCCTTCTTTTCTTTTTGTGCAGAGTTGCTTGCCGGGCGAAAGGTCCGTGGTGTTCGTCGCGTCCACCACGGGGCAGGGCGACCCCCCGGATTCCATGAAGGTAAGGGAATTTCTTTTTTTGAGAGGAAGGTAAGGGAATTTCTTTTTTTGAGAGGAAGGTAAGGGAAATTGAAAACACATTTTTGTTTGCAAGTTTGTCGATTTTGGTTTGCTAATTGAGTTTTTTTCATACTTGGTTTCGCACGTGACAGGGGTTTTGGAGATACCTTCTTAAGAAGGACCTTGGTGCCAGGTGGCTGGAAGGGCTCCGTTTTGCCGTATTTGGGCTCGGCGATTCGGGCTACCAGAAGTACAATGTTAGTCTTCTGATGACAAGGATATTGTAGCTTGCTATTGTGCCTTTTAAGATAATGATGTGCCGTGATTTGTTAAAATTATTTGTAGTTCACTATTTTGGATTTAATTTAATTATGGATAAACCACTCTAGTTTGCATCATGTTAGAAAATAAATATACAGTTATGACAAACAGTACATGACGGCTATGTGTTCTGGACTTGCATTTGCTGCATGCTCAACTATGCTCATTTCTCATTGCTACTTTGCTGCATGTTCTAAACAGTAGTATAGTAGGTTTTTCCCATTGTTGCTCATGGATCATGACTTCTATTTTTTAAAATCTTACTGGCTTCTTGTCTCTGTTTTCCTGCTCACTGTTGCATACACACTGCAGTTTGCTGCAAAGAAGATCGATAGAAGGCTTTTACAACTTGGCGCAGAACTGATCATAGAGATAGGCTTGGGAGATGATCAACACCCTTCAGGGTATGATGATATTCATTTGCATGTTTTGGAGAAGTCTAATGTCATATTTTGCTGGTTATAAAAAATTTAAGCATTATTTTTTCGTATTGAAATAAATTTCTCAAACTTACCAGGGATTATTTTGTTGTATGTCAGATATGAAGGAGCTCTAGACCCTTGGTTGCTGTCTTTGTGGGAATCACTGAATAAAGCAAATCCATCACTTCTACCAAGAATAACTGATATCATTAATCCTAATTTGAATTATTTGGGGGATGCAAAGATCGAAGTCATATATTACTCTTGCAATGATGCCCCTCCAGATTCCATTGTTTCAGGTGTGAGTTATTGATCATTCTAATCTCAGCAGTAACCTGTAAACTGTTGTATATGTCTCTTCTAAAGATTCTGTCTGTCATTTGTTCATCAGACTCCAAGAAATTAATTAAGAGAGCACGCTCAATGTCCCCTGCTCTGAAGTTCCATAATGATGGAGCGCCACAATACATGTTAAAAATGGCACGTTCTATACCCTCTCCAAGTGTTCAACAGTTTATAATCATTTTCATTTTATTTTTATCTCTCATTTACGGTTGGTTATTTCAGGTTCAGATGATCTAGCAGTTCTAAATATGAGTACACATTCATCTCTAGTGAATCTTCTCTAGTTACATATGAAATATTTCCCTTGTTGTGTCAATTTACTGAATGTAGTATTTGCTCCTGAGAATAACACTATTTAAAGGGTTTGAACTGTATAAAGTAGACTTCGTAACCTATAATTTAATTGGTTATTTTGGAATTTTAACTCTCCTGAACTTGCACGGAATTAGTATCATGCATAAGACTAGAGTAGATTTCTTGTTGATTGGCAAGGCACCTTACGCTGAATTTAGCTTATTTGACAATTTTTATTTCCAGCGGGCAAGTGTTCACCATAGACAAGCTCTTTTTTGTGGGGAAAAAAAAGAGTGGACAAGTGTCCACCATACGCAAATTTTTTCTTCCAAATTACTGTAGACAACCTCTATAGCACTAGTTGATGCCCTGTTACTTGTTCTGTAGACACCTCAACTGTCCATTATGCTGTGAGAAGCTTGCCACTAACTGTGCATGCCAAGTTCAAGTTGCAGTTCTATGTTATAAGTGTGAAGCTGCTTTACTTAGGAGATTCAATTTGCACGGGGAGATATTTACCATGCTAAAAAAAAGTTGAACCTTAATGAACTAGAATAATGAATAATATCTGGGTGGTAGTATGATAAATAACAGACTGGGGATAGTTATGGTTCATTGTGGGGATGCTCCTCCTGTTCTGTGAGTATATAATAGGTTGTTGATGTAACAATTGTTGTAATTTAGTCGATCCATATTTATTCAGCTTAGTTCATGTCACTGATGATACTGCTAACCTTTTTAGGTAACAAATCAGCGTTTGACTAAGGAGGAATTTGAGAAAGATGTGCGCCACTTTGAATTGGAAGATCCATCTTCTGTGCGTTCTTTGTTCCATATCATGTTACCTCACAGTCATCTTGTTAACATGAAGAGGTTGAAAGATTGTTTATTCTTTGTCATGTTAGGCGATCAGCTATCAAGTTGGCGATGCTTTAGAAGTTCTACCAAGTCAGAATCCATCAGCTGTTAATGCTTTCATTGAACGCTGTAACTTGGATCCAGATTGCTACATAACGGTAGGTTGGTCTGTTTTGTTTTATCTAGTTGATTTAGGTTCTTGTACCTGTGTGTTTTCTCCGCCACTGCCGCAACTTCCTTTATTATCTCGTTCCATATTAGTAACTGTCTGCGCATTGTTTGTTGCAAAATTAAATACAACTGCCTTAACCGGGTCATTGCTTTTGTAGCAAGCTATATGGTTTAGATTTCCTACACCTTTTTCTTTCTTTCTCAAATACATGGTTATTGTTTATCAATAAAGAGGAGAAAACTAGAGATAGCTGTGCCTTTTTATATCTTCTCAACTAGTCAACCTGTTGAAGTTATTTAGCTAACTAGAAAAGAGACTATATTTTGTTTGCCCAGATTAGAGCAAAGGGTGGGAATGAAGTTTCCTACGATTCACTCCTGAATGGCTCGATGGGTCGCATCAAGTTACAGACCTTTGTTGCTTTGACAATGGATGTTGCATCAGCTTCCCCTCGACGGTATTTCTTTGAGGCAAGAACAGCTGCCCTGAATGCTTTATCCGATACACCTCCTTTCTAGCTGTTGATTAGCTTATGGATGCCAATGATATCCTGGTGTACATATGACTAATGAGACATCTTTGATGTTCACACAACATCAATTTTCTGCTGTAGATCATGAGCCATTTTGCAACAGCTGAACATGAAAAGGAAAGACTTCAGTATTTTGCTTCTCCTGAAGGAAGAGATGACCTCTACCAGTACAATCAAAAGGAGAGTCGGACTGTTCTAGAAGTAAGTTATGTCTTTACTGAAGATTTTATTTATGTTGTTCTTGCAATACAAAAAATTGCGTGTGAAAGTTATATGACAATAGGTCATTTGTCTTTGGAATTTATTTTTCATGGTTGAACAATGAGAGATGATTTTGTGCTACTTTTAGGTATTGGAGGATTTTCCCTCGGTGCACATGCCTTTTGAATGGCTGGTGCAACTAACTCCTCCATTAAAGAAACGAGCCTTTTCCATATCGTCATCGCCATTAGCACATCCAAATCAGATACACTTGACTGTTAGTATTGTATCATGGCTTACTCCTTTCAAGAGGACAAGGCAGGGTCTCTGCTCCACATGGCTGGCAGGTCTCAGTCCAAATGAAGGTATGCATTGTTTCTTTCCTTCCGTTCTTTTCCTGGATCTCACTCCTCCTGCTGCTGCTGTAATAATACATACTCTTTACTTTAATTTGGTACATCTACCCACTCCCCTGAAGAAAAAGGATCATTGACCTCCCTTAATTGTCACTGTGCTTATGTGCAGAAAATCTTATACCATGTTGGGCACACAAAGGATCCCTGCCTCCTCCACAGCCATCAATTCCTCTTGTACTCATTGGACCAGGAACAGGATGTGCACCATTTCGAGCATTTGTGGAGGAAAGGGCTGCACAGAGTGTGAGAGGACCAACAGCTCCCATTCTGTTCTTTTTCGGCTGTAGAAATGAAGACAACGATTTTCTATACAAGGACTTCTGGTTGGAGCATGCCCAGGACAAGGGAGTGATGTCCCTGAAAGAGGGCGGTGGCTTCTTTGTTGCCTTTTCCAGGGATCAGCCTCAAAAGGTCTATGTACAACACAAGATAAAGGAGCAGAGTGCAAGAGTGTGGAACATATTATGCTCTGGGGCGTCAATATACGTTGCAGGGTCTTCTACCAAAATGCCCGCTGATGTTACAGCTGCGCTAGAAGAAGTTGCCCGCCAAAAGGGCGGCGAGGCTGCTTCAGGATGGCTCAGGAAACTGGAAAGGGCTGGTAAATTCAACATTGAAACTTGGTCGTGATTGTCATCGTCAAACAGGGCTAGAAAGTATGTACAAACAATCAATCGTGCTCTGCAATTATTTACGGGGTAGCAATTCAGCGTAGATCAAAGGTTTTGAGAAAGTAGATGTATATCTGCACATAAACACAGATAAACAATCATTTATTCTCGGACAGAAGAAATTGCAACGGGAGGCAAACACATTCCAAGTTTCACTGTTGTATCTGTACTCGGTACGATGTAGGTTTGGTTCAAAGATGAAGAATGGCAGGTTGATTCTACGAAATCGGATAAAACAAGAGAGATCAGGTGAGAGCAGTAGTTGCTGTATTTGATGTGGTTTTAATCTGAGATACCCTGCTCAATCCGAGTATTATCAATTTTTTTACTCAGTGGTCAGTCTTGAATATTTACTATGACGCCATATGTTCATTCAGGATTTCCGTTCGAACAGTTAAACCTGCAGCATCATTCACCTTGGAGACAGGCTAAACGCCCGTTTAGCCGTCTGGTTGTAACCGCGGTAGAAGATATGATACGTTAAAAGTGTTGCTGCAGGCAGGCCTGGTGCGCTCGAATTATCTTCGGTATATGTACCCGTTTGTCCTTAGTTCTTCGGAGCAGTAGCTTCTTACACCTTTTTTTCTCTTAATTTCTGTACTGGTTGTGGCCCTGGACTGGGCTGAGACATCCTTGAGTAAACCGGTGGCATCTTGATTGTCTCGTTCGTTGGTGAGATCTATTTCAGCCAAACAGACGATCTAAAGCTTAAAATCTGTGTCTGGTTAAGTCGAGCCAGCCTCGTAATCAAAGTATTGACGATCAAGAGAAGTCTTTTTTTACATCATCGATCGATTTTGAAATGGAAACAGCATTGATCAATGAATTTGTGATAAAAGAGAGGTAAATAAGTAGTACCAGTCTGTTTATTGCATCAACGTGCTAAACTATACAGCAAACAGCCCACTCCGTACAAGCTGGCGATACTGGCAACGCCATCAAAATACAATAGGTAGCAACAACGGAAATGTATGCTAGGGTGCAAGATACCATATACTCATATAGTAGGACGCAACAGGCATCATCCAAATAGCAAAGCACTGAACTGTATGGTGCTTACGAACGGCGCGGATCCGGCCGGGCTTCATCAGCCGCTGCGGGTCCAGACGACGTGGTCCTGCGGCAGGAAGTGGCACACCGGCGCCCCGCCGGGCTTCACCTTGAGCACCTGGAACGCGACGTGCCTCGGGTTCCAGCCGGCCGTGTCGGCGTGGCACACCGCCACGGCCTCCACCGCCGTGCCGTCCTTGCCGGCCATGGACACCGTGTACGCCCTCGTCGCCTGCGTCAGGTGGCACGCGAACACGGCGTACGCGTACGGCTCCGCGTGGCAGGCAACGAGCTGGTCGGCCCCTGCCGCGCGCTTCACGCCGGTCATGGTGTACTCCTGCTCCGGCGACCCCTCCTTCCCGACCACCGTGGAGGCGGCCCTCACGTGGCTGGTCCCGAGGCTGGACGTGGCGAAGTCCACCATGGACTCCAGCGACGTGGCGCACGACTTCCTCTCCCCCTTGGCCGCCGTCGCCTCGCACTCTCGCAGCGTCTGCTCCATCTCCGCCGCCTCGGCGGAGTCCGGCGCCACGGAGAAGCGGCTGAGGATCTCGGGGACCTTCTCCGAAGAGAACGGGATGGCGTCGGCCTCGCTCCGCGGCAGGAACTTCTCCCCGGCGCCCGGGGTGGCCATGAAATGGACGCTCATCTTCTTCCCGGCGTGGAGGTCCTTCTCCAGGAAGAAGAGCGCGGCGCTGGGGTCGTCGTGCAGCTGCGTCTCCGTTGCGGCGTAGTTGTATATGAACGGTGAGACGTTGACGTGGACAGGCTTACCCCGGGGTTTGCCGCCTGGCTTACCGTAGCCAGGCTTGACGTTGACGCCGACGCCACCCTTCCCGACGCCAACCGTGGTGCCGCCTGGCTTACCGTAGCCAGGCTTGACGTTGACGCCGACGCCGCCCTTGCCAACGCCGACGGTGGTGCCGGTGCCACCAGGCTTGCCGTAGCCAGGTTTCACGTTAACGCCGACGCCACCTTTCCCGACGCCGACCGTGGTGCCGCCGCCAGGCTTCACGTTCACGCCGACGCCTCCCTTCCCTACTCCAACCGTGGTGCCACTGCCACTGGGCTTGCCGTAGCCAGGCTTGACGTTGACGTCCACGCCACCTTTGCCAACGCCGACCGTCGTGCCGGTGCCGCTGGGCTTGCCGCTGCCAGGTTTGACGTTGACGTCCACGCCGCCCTTGCCAACGCCAACTGTTGTGCCCCCGGGCTTGCCGCTGCCAGGCTTGACGTTGACACCCACGCCGCCCTTGCCGACGCCGACCGTAGTCCCGCCGGGCTTGGCGCTGCCAGGCTTCACGTTGACGCCGACGCCACCCTTGCCAACATCAACCGTCGTGCCCCCAGGCTTCCCATGGCCGGCGTCGACATGGACACCGCCCGAGCCGACGTTCACCGACGTGCCTCCGGCTGTGGAAAGCAGGGAGAAGGGTCAATGCTTTCCCGTGTACCGAAGCAGTTTGCTCAAGAGATAGTATACCTTGAGTGTCGAGGAGCTGAGAGAGGGAGCTTGGCATGGGAGTGTTGGGAAGAGCAGACTCCCAGTATTGCTCCGGAGCACGAGCTGCATGGCTTCCTACCGACGCAATCTGCATGCAAATTACATGGTCAGTTTCTGATTTGAGATCATCATCTAAATTAGGAACGGAAAACGAAGGGCATGCAGTGAGGAACTGACCAGTAGGAAGCCAAGGATGCCGGCTGCGACGAGCCTATCCATGGAGGAGGGCAGGGCACCAATGAGGAAAGTGACGACAGCTCGCAAGGCGAGGATGATCTGCTTGCTCACTTGGAACTGCCACAGGAGGAGATGTGTCCTTGTACCGAGCACGAACGTCGATATTTATAGAACCGAGTCAGAGAGTAGATGTTGGTAGTTGCGGGGAATTAATTTGCGCAGCTCGATCTGTTAACCGCCCCGATGCAAACAATGCAGCACTCCTAGGCAGAAGTAGCTCCAGCAATGCATCACTGAGTCGCCGCCGAGTACGGCCGCCGTGCAGGTTATACGTACGTACAGTGTAGTGCAGAACTGGTTGTACGCCATACGTAGCCAGAGTTGCACCTGCATACGCAAAACGACGTCCCGGGCGTGCAGGTGCAGCCACTGGTGGTCGTGATCGATCGACTCAACCGTCCCTGCCTCGCGCGCGCGATGGTATTGAATGTTGGTCGCCGTCGTCCCGTCCCATGCCGATACGGCTCCACCGGCGGCGTGGCGCGCGCCTCCACGTCTTCTCCGGCAGCTGACGGTTGCGCGGCGAGCGTGACTGCGAGACCGATCGTTCGCCGCCTGACCACTTCACACGTGCTAGGCATACGAGCCCTAGTAGGAGTACTCTGTATAGAGAGCAAGGCAGGATCGAGCATCAGTTTTTCCATGGACCGCACCGAACCCCATAATGGTCGTCCATCTCCGGTGGTTGCGGGTGTTGCCCAAAGCACTTATGGAGCCATGCTGGCCTACGTACGTACAGTACGAGCTGGTTGCTGCTCGTCAAGATCGGTGAACAGGGGCACTGGGGCAGCCGGCCATGTGCCCCCATGGCCATGGCCATGGGGGCTACGAATCTCTGGTATGCGAGCGTGCTGCGTGCTGCGTGCTGGTGATTCCATGATGCGGGCATCCCGGTCGCGACGTTGAGTCTGAAGGGGCCGGGGGCACTAATGGGGTGTGGAAAATTGTGGCAGCCCGTCGGTCGCGGTGATAGTTGGGAGTTGGTTGGGGGCAAGCACGACGAGCTCGACACCGAATGCCCTTTACGTGCACCCGAACACCACCTTCCGCCCGCCGGACCATGTGTTGAAACATGGCCACGGACAAGAGGAAATGACGTCTGTCATGTCCAGTCCACTGTAGTGCTGCTTTCTGCTATGTTTTCTCAGTTACACCGGGAGTGGATGCTTGATGGTTTTTGTTTTGCGGGGAACTACGTATGTGCGGTCTTGACACGTGTGTGACCAGCACGTTAAATGTACCGTCACTAAATTAGGGTTCGATATTTGCCGTCCCTATCTTCACCACTGTCTTCCACTTGTCTTGGTATGTAATGCCACCAGCCCCGAAAGGGATCAAGATTCAAGAGGGATTATCTCGACCCCTTGCTCTTTCAGGTCGTTTGCACTTTGCACCATCTCCCTCCCCTCCCGTTTGGTGCCATGGTGTGCGTTTTCTTTCCATGTGTTTTTTCATACCATGCACAGCAGTACAGCTCCGCTGAAAGCGGTACCCGAGCTGCACAAGCGAAGAAGATCAGGCAACGAATGGTGATGACTGATGAGCGGTGGCCATTACTGATTTCGTGTTGCCGCAGAGCACAGCAGAGTATTAATTTGCACTGCTCCATTGAAAAGGCGACGTAAACAAGACCACTCAGAGCGCAGCAGCCTGGCGACATATGAATGCTTGTGATGCCGACCACAAATTATCTCGCCCACACATTTTGGAGGGACCGTTCATGTTTGTAGGATGGCGCCGTACGTATGTATGCCCATTCGATCCTCGTCGGCTTTGCAGTTTGCACGGTCCTCACCGAAACTTGTACGAGTAGAGCTCAAAATGATGGTACGCGCAGTTATTTTGGCGGGAGCGTCGCACGGCCCGTCTTAAAGGTTGTTGAGCACGGTTGGTCGTTGGGTGTCAACTGGTAGGCGTCACGTACAAGGCTTAATCGCCACGCAGAGCACCTTTCCAACCCATTGATGTGGTTCCGTCGCAACATCACAACGTTAGGACACAGCGTTGATTCACCTTCTTTTTCAAGAAAGACGCCATCCCAAAATGCATCCTAGATTATTAGTTCTGAGAGAAAAAAAGGAATGTATGTATTACTCAAGAGTAAAGAAGTTCTTTCCTACGTAGGATAACAATGTCCTGATTGCATTCACACCATTGTACGGTCCTAAATTAGCTATAATACGATCGACATTGTCTTTGATCTGATAATTATCAAAGGAAATGACCAGTACAATGAAAATATAACTATCTGTAGAATGATCAATTAAAAATAAAATGACGATAAAGGGTTTCCCCCTGCTTTATATTATAAAGCAACCATCCGATACATCCAGCACGCTAGGGCCGCAGCACAAAAAAGCCCAAAAGGAAAAACAAAAGAAAGAAAAGAGAAACAAATGTCGACACCGGAAGATCGACGAAGAGAGGAAGGCCGGCAACCGCTGCACCCACCGGAGAAGTACCACCACGTCCCCAGCAATCCGAAGCGTCGCGCACCAAACAACACCTTCAAGAAGGAATGCGCCGCCGCCGCCGCTGTTACCCGAACAAGTTCTAGGGTTTCCCCCGGTACATGGAGGGGAGTCGAGAAGGGATATACCCTACGCCCTTCAGGAAGGTTCGGCAACGCCCGCAGGCGCCACCGCGTCGGTGCTGGGCAAGCCGCCAGGGATTTCTCTCGATCCATAACCACCACCACCACCCTAGACACTTCGTAGTGCACCACCCACTCATCCGCCCACTAGCCTGTGCCACCACGGTTACCGGACCATCCTCGCCATCTCTCTGGAGCTGCCAACACGAGGCCTGGAGGGGGATAAGGAGACAACGGCCACGGGAGCGACCACAACTCGACCGGAGGGAGGGGACAACCTCCACCGCAGCAGCGGAGCCAACCGAACGCGGCGACGGGGACTTGCCAGGCCGTGACGGCCCGGCCGGGCCCACTTGGGCTCGGACAGTCCCGACCCCCGCGTTGCAGCTCGCCGGCCGAAGAGGTGTTCACCGCCCGTAGGTCGCCGCTGCCTCGCCCCACCACCAGGGAGCGACTCCGCCGAGCGCCGAGCCACCAGCCCGCCCCCAACCTAGATGGGACCCGAACAGGCCCAGATCTGGGCCGGGCGGGTGCCGTCGGCAACCAGTGCCACAGTGCCACCCCACGACCAACGGCCGTGCCGCCGCGTCGAGAGCCATCGTGGCACGTGACACCACCGCCGCCGGGCCACACCGCCGCCGGCCAAAGTGCACCGCCGCCAACCGCCACCGCCCGAGCAGGGGGGCCTGCGCGCGGGGAAGGGCAGACCCGTCGCCGCCAGCACCACGCGGGCAGGGCCCGGCGGCGCTTGCTGGCAGTGGCAGGAGGAGGGAAGGGAGAGGGGGAGCGCTGGAGAGGGGAGGGGGAGGAGCCCCCGGTCGCCTCGCTCGGGGAGGTGACGCGGAGGACGCGGGTGACGTGGCTTGAGACTACGTC
>CBMN010007620.1:0-10543 GCA_000582825.1 Hordeum pubiflorum | reverse complement strand
CCCCCCCCCCCCCCTCTGCAGGCCATCACTACGAAGTTATCTCTTCCAAAAATCCGAACTATCATTAAGAAGTTAAATCCTAGGCAGAGGGACTTGGTCAGGGCTCGCGGATTTGGGACAATGCTGGATATTAATTGCTCTCAGTTGCCAAGGGATTTGGGAGTTCGCCTAGCGATCTGGTTTGATTGTGACAGTCGAACTGTAAATGTTCCAAATGTTGGTAGCTTTGAGATAAACCCTTTCACAGTCCACCAGATTCTCGGTATACCGTTGGGTGGTCGGTTAATTGACAAGATAGCAACAAGTGAAGCCAGGAGGGTCATTGCTGAAGACACCGGAATACATTCTACTGGGCCTAGCATTTCACACTTGATGAACTTATTGTCCGATGACCTCACTGATGAAAAGTTCCTTAGAATCTTCATGCTCATTTTATTGTCAACCTTCCTGTGTCCAACCAGCCACTCCTGTGCGAGTCCTGACTACTTCAATGGCATTGTTGACACTGATGATATCGCCAATTATGACTGGTGCAGCTTTGCATTAGACTGGTTAGTGGAAAAGATCAGACAGTTTCAGATCTCCTTGTCCAAGCCAACCGTGAAAGGTAAAGAGCAGTCAATCTCTCTTGGAGGATGCTTGATGATTCCTTTGGTGAGTTATTGTCGCTAATCTGCTCACTCTCTCTTTCTATTACATAGATCTTGTATGTGCATTCTTTAATTTTATTATCATTTCTTGAAGGTGGATGTTTTTCCTTGATATATGCTTTTTGTAATGGACATGGTGCAGGTAACGTTCTTTGATTATCTTGATCTAAAAGGAACAAAGATTCGAAACTGTGTCCCACGGTTACCAGCTTGGGATGATAAAGCCATCAATGCGTTTGACAATATAAATTTTGCACAACTAAAGGTTAGTTAAAACTCTCTGTATGTCTTTTTCCATCCCCTTTTCTTTTCTGTTTCCATGTTTATGTATGCTTCTCAGAAATTTTATGTCCTTTTTTACTCACCTTGCTCATGTTGGGTTTCCCCTTTTCAGTTCAAAGACATAACTAAAACATGTTTCATGGAGAAGCCATCGTGTATTCCATCGTCTCATGCTTTGCCAAATGGAGTTGTTCACTTCATCGACGCACTTATCCCATCTGATGATGATGTGAGTATATGGAGTATCTACTCTTTTCTTACAATGTGCTGTCTCTACTCTTTTCTAACAATGTGTCATGATTTTCATGTCTCAGTTCAGGGCAAAGATGAAGGAGATGTGCACCGAATTTTACAAGACATCAATGGATGCATGCCTTAATGCACTACAGCCTATCCTGGCAAAGCAAATGTGTACAATAGTTGAAACTATTCAGAACCAGGTCAATAACAGAGCTTCATCATCTTCAACACCACCAGTCAATGAACTCACCTGCAAGGAATGTAATCCACAGAAGTGCACAATGCCGGATGGTGTATCCGCCAGACCGCTCCAAACAGTAACAGATACAGAGTTTCACAACCCTTCAGTGGGCCCAGCACTGGGTATGGTAGAGAGCACTGGTGGTGGCGATATATTTCATTACGACCCAAATGATGGAGATGTGGTAAATGGCCTGCTGCAATTACGCCGCCATGGAGGGTCTGCTATTGGGGATACACCTTTTGGTGCCCTCGTCGCTGACCAAGCTGTTGTTGCCATGTCAAGTGAGCAAGATTTTGGTACGAAGGGTTTGCCGTCAGCTGGTACTGAAGTTGGACATGCAGAAAGCAATCAAATTTCTGCCGCCGAGTGCTCCAGGGCCTCCAAGAGGCACATTGACCTTGCTGTTTACATTGATTCTGAATCTGAATCTTCCAGGCCCCTGAAAATTCAGAAAACCAGAAATTCAGCTTGCGGAGACAAATAGAAACGTCAGGCTGGTGATGATTTTGCAAAACAGGTCCTAAACCCCCAGCATCCCCCGGTTTCTGCATCAATGAAGACCTCTCTTAACTTGAGAAGGGCACATTCGTCTCAATTGGCAGAAAGAAATATGAATACCAAATACTTTTTAATATCACAGGTTGAACTTTGTCGAATTGAGCGAAGAACTTTTTTGGTAGTATTTGAACTGTGACAGTGAAACCAGAACACATGAGAACTAATCCCAAATCCTGAATGATTCGATTGGGTGCGTTTGCAAAATTTGTACCGGTATTATCCTGCTCTGTTGCTAGCTGAAGCCAGACAAACAAAATGGCCAAAGTTATCTTGTCGTTCTAAAAGAGTGAAGTACTTGGTGTGGTGGATTATAGAGAACATAACAGGCCATGTTTTAGCGATTTCCGAGCCACTCATGTCACAATTTTTTGTCGGAAAATACAGATTAACATGTTGTATTCTCTCGAACTGGAATGTTATTCTCCTTGATGAATGTCGATCTGAACCCTGAAATGACATGGTCTACTCATTTTGCTCTTGTGCTTCTTGTTACAGTTTTTACATATTAGAGGTTAGAGTGGATGCACTCTGATATTAACCTCACTTTTAGGAAGGTGTTCATCTCTGACTTGATAGTACCATTTTTATCACTATTGTCCAGCCCTCAGATCCTAACCAAGGAACATTTTCCTTGTCTGCACTTTTCCCTGAAAATGAAAGAACTTGCTTGGAGTGGAAAATCAGAAATCATATGCGTAGATTTTTCTAAAATAAAATCAAAATCTTAAAGTTTTCTTGGTTTATACACATTGAGTATAATGGAAATTGCTGGTCAAAGGCACATCTTGATGACCAGTACATGTAATTGTGTAAAACATCACTTCTTGTCATATTGAGAGGGCATTTTGGTTCCAATTTTTTGAGAAGCCCGCGCTGGAGTCGCTTCGGCGCGGGGCTCGTGGAGTTCACCGTTGCCATGGTGGAGCCCTAACACAGCCGCTAAGATTCCGGCCTCAGCCCCACCACAGCCTTGGATAGGCCGTGCTAGAGCCGATGCACCCTGATTTTTTTCACCTGAAGTATATATATGCTTCTTCGTCCGTCAGATACGACCGTCATGGCAATTCTTGACCGTTCCTCTCAACTACTCCTTACCAAGTCAAACTTAGTTCAAAACTGCGACACTTATTTTGGATCGAACGGAGTACTAGTACCATATACTAACCTCTCCTCATGTGCTACTAGTACTAGTACAAGTAGTAATTGACAGGTCGATCGACCAGGTGGTTAGACACATGAGTAAAGATTAAAGTGACGCATGTGCCTTGCCCTTCTTCTCCCTCGCTTGCCTCGGTCTCGATTCTCAAAAGCAGATCGATCGAGACAAACGAAAACGAGAGAGAGAGAGAGGCAAGGCTCATCTCCACGCCGACAAAAAGGCCAGTGAGTAGTACAGCAGCAGCAGCAGCACTGTTAGACAACGTTAACGACCTGCATTGCCTTCTGGGGATCCGGTCAAATGCCAGGTTGTTTGTTAGTCAGTGAATATACTTGATTACTTACATCGAGCTAGCAAAGCGCATGCGATGCGATGGACCGACCGACGGGATGAGACTTTGAGAAAGGATCAACGAGTGACGAGAGAGATCGATGCATGCATGGTCCTAAGTCCTAACAAAGTAACAAGTCGGGACCATCGGCGGAAAGAACTTAACACTGGCCATGACACGTCGAGCTCATGATCGCTGTCATGGGCTCACGGTTCACGAGCAAGATAAGAGCTCTAGTTCCCACTTCTTGTTTACTCTGACTTTGCAGGAGCGCTGAATCGTATGGCTCCCTCTCTGTCCTCTTCTTCCCCAAGACCACTAGCTATGATGTAGAGGTCAGAAATTTTGAACTTCCTTTTGGTCTTTTTTGTGTGTAAATTGATAGCTAGAGCATAGAAATTAAACTCATAAGGTGTATTACTTTTTGAAAAGTCAAATCTCTTTAAATTTGACCACATTTTTGTAGAATTATATTAGTATCCATAATATCAAATCGGATTCTTAGATTCATTATGAAATAAATTTACATATTTTATTATTTAGTATCGTGCATGTCGATTTTTTTTGCCTCTGAACTCGATCAAAGTTAAAAAAATGGACTTTTCAATAAACTAATACATCTTAGATTTTACAACGGAGTGAATATTAGGTTTGGTTAGTGGGGAGGATGATGGAGTGTCTTTTCTTTTTATTCATATAATGCGGTGTTCTGGTGGGCTTTCACGGTGTGATTTTGTGATCTGCTAATCAACTCATACTTATGTGGGAAAAACTTCTATGTCGATGGCTGTATGTACTATATTGGAGCTATAGTATCACATGTTGACACATTTTTTCTAGGTGATGAGAGGGTGTGCAGGATTGACAAGTTTTTATAGGCCGGTTGCTTCCAATTGATTTTAAGAATTGTTGATCCAGTCAAAATCATGAATGAAATCCAATATTTAATTTGTCAATGAAATAAGTGAGCATAGTGAATTAAAATAATTGAATGAGAGATTGTTGACCCGGTCAAAATCGGTGACTCAATTTCAAATTGATGACTTCAATTGAATGGGAGGCCTCAAATTCTAGGGAGCTTAGTGATATAGTATATATCTTCTTCTTTTCCAATAGCTGAACTTCAAGTTGAGATGATTGTGTGCGCCCCTATATATGATGTAGAAGCCGGGGACATGGAGTATGTGAGCTCAAGCTCACATGCTCTTGGATGAACAGTAAAATTCAAAAAAAATACTAAATACATTTAAAAAAAATGTGTTTTTTGTCAATAAACATTGATGATTTTTCTACACGTGTGCAAATTTTCATGATGAAATCATATTTGTGGAGGTGCCGACAAAAAAAAAATCAATGCTTTAAAAAGAGTGTTTTTGGATTTTACTGTTCATCCAAGAGCATGTGAGTTCGAGCTCACACAATAGCACTTTCAGGATTTAACCTCCTTAATTTTAAAAGAAAAAAAAATGCAAGTTGATAGCTAGAACACAGAAACCAAAGCTCGTGCACTTGATTTGCGACGTGTAATCGCTATCAAGGCGCTGAAAATCTGGTGGCCTTGTAAACAAAATCATGGCGATTTTTGACTATTTTCTCTCAACTACTCACCTCTTTTACGTGTCCACTCATTTAAGCTACTACTGTGTGACTTGACACTAACATATTTGACCTTTGGCCCAGGACCCTTTTCCTCTTTTGACCTCTACGCCCATGGTCCATGGATTTCTTCATCCAGGCCTACCATTTTCTGAAGCACACATGCATGCTCGCTTGTTCCTAACCGCCTTGCCATCCACTCCAGATCATGATGCTGATTGCCGCTCCCAGCATCCTAGGTCCTAACATAACATGCATGGTCAATTTCTTCAGCCTGCTTTCCTGCCCCGGTTTGTGGGCCAATGATGCATGTAGCATGAGACGTCCGCATGCCCGGCTTGAGAGCAACACAAAAATGACTAACCGGTGAGCTTTACTCTAGCCGCGTGGTCCACTGCCCTACCAAAACAATTGACTTAATTTATACCTGCTTGCTTGATGGTAACAGCACAAGGCGTCGCCTGCAGTGTGTCGCCTTGCGCAGGGTCGATGGCAACCACACAGGCCATGTTCTGCACCCTGTGTCCTAGGCCAAGCAGCCGTGTTGCCTTGCGCAGAGTTGTTTTTCTCTGGTTATTTTTGCTTTTTTTTAGATCTTTTGCTTATGTTTTGTTGTTCTTCTCTGTTATTTTTTGCTTATGTTTTGTTGTAAGAGGAGAATGGCGGTCTCCTCGTGTGTTATCCGAGAGGGCATGTTGTTTAAAATTGAATTCTATTTTTTATTTGTGGGAGTAAAATTGAATTACATAACAACACATGTTTCTAGTCTACATTTTTGTTGTGTACACCACACGATGACATTAAAACTAAAAGTAGACAAGTGTTTTCAATATTTTCTTTCCGTCACGAGCAATCGTGCATGTGTAATGCACGTGTTGGCCAGCGTAACTTGTTGCTTTTGCCAAAGGCCAATTATGTTACATAGCCACGTTTACACCCGGAGATAGGTACGGTCACCAAGACACACCTTATGACTTGTTTCTCCAAACCAGAGACCACAAAGTGAAGTCACCAATAATGTTTTTTATCGTAGTAGTGTTGTGTTGGTCGATGTTACGAAGGACCATTGTATTCCTGGCGTCCCGGGTCTTGCAAGGGATGGTTGACGGAGTGCCAATATTCTTGTAGAGAGATGATCGTCAGTTCAAGGTCCCCAAGGCAGTTGATGTCGTCATCTTGGTGCAGCTGGAGTCCCAACCGATGCCAAACCCTAAGGGTTAAGGGGCATGATAGGAATAAGTGGCTTATGGAGTCTTGAGGGTGACAACAACACATGGCAAGCATTACAGTCGATGATATCCTTGTGATGTAGGTTTACTCGAGTGCTTAGCCTGTCCCAGAAGAGCAGCCAAGCGAAGACGTTTATTTTGTTGGGCACAATGGATGACCAAATGGTATCGCCGTTCTGGTCCTTGAAGTCTTCTAGCATAAGGAGGTTGCAAGCATGTTTGGTGGAGAAGGAGACTCCTCTGTTAAGGAAGCGATCGTCTGGTCCATCCTCAAATTGAAAGTCTTGCAATAAAGACAGAAGAGACTGCAACTCCGTGGAAGCTAGGGATGAAAACATAGTGGAAATGAACAGAGCTACGTGCTACCACTGTACCACATAATGAATACGGAAACAAATACTATCGGAAACGAATACATAGAGAATACAGTGCGGATACGTCAACAAAAGTGGATGTTCACCCAAACATAAAAAAACCTTGAACCATAGATAAAAAAAAGTAAACTAACAAATTTAATCCGCTGTCGACATTACAAAAAAATATATTATGATTTTTAATATACGCATTTGTTCATTTTTTTAAACTTGTGCACCACAAACATATTTGTGGTAATCAGAAGGGAAAACTCCCTATACAGGCAAACACAATGTATCAGATCGCGGATCGCCCTATCAGAAGTAAAGCACATTGTAACATCACCAAATAATATGTGAAGGGGGATATTAGGCCCTGCCTCCATTGCGCTTAGAATCATGGCTAGCTTCCTTGCATGATAGTAGAACTTGGGCCACACTGGGTCATTCTGCTCATTGTGTAATTATGTGGCGTTTAGTGGTTGGCATAAGTAGACACAGGACCAAAGTAGAAACAGAAACCTCCATATTCGCCGAAACGGAAAGTTTCATTTTCGTGCATGTCATCAAAAAATACCGTTTCATTTTTGCTTCTGTTTCCGTGTACAAAATACCATTTCCGTTTTCGTGTTGCAAATTTCCACTTATGTATCCATATTTTCTCTCCATTTCCATTTTCCCGCCGAAAAAACGGAAAGTTTTCACCCCATTTTCATCCCTAATGGAAGTAACATGGGTTAGACTGTTTTCAAAGGTTAGATAGTACACCACATTGCATGATCGTTGAGACTGTAATATTTGGTTCGATGGAGTGGTGTAGAGGCTTGCTAGTGGCAGTTGGTGTAGCCAAGTGTCTAACCAAAAGAAGGTTGAGTTTCCATTTTGTTTTTCCTGTTTTTATTTACTCCGTCTATTAGCTTTGACCTAAGTCAAACTTCATAAAGATTGACCAAGTTTATCGAAAACAATCTAAACTTTCACAGTAACAAATATATATGATATGCAAATACATTGAATGATGATTCTACTGGTATTGCTTGGATATTGTGGATGTAGATTTTTTTCGTATAAATTTGGTCAAAGTTTAGAAAGTTTGACTCGAGACTAAGGTAATATGCGAAGTAAATATAAATAAAGGGAGTATGTAAATGATTAGGAGATGACCTAAGTTTGGATGAGAATACAAATTTGTAATAAATACTTTTGAATGGCTAAAGACGGAAAGTATATTGAGACACCCCATCTTCTTCTCAAATAGAGGGAGAGTTGTAACTCTTTCAATAATTTTTCAACCCATGCCACACCCCGCCAATGACCGTTGGACCGCCGTCACAATTGCTGCCCGCCCGACTGCCGTTGAGCGCGCCACAATACCGCTGCATCGCCGCCCGCCACCGCCCGCCCAGTCAGTCGCGGAAGCCCCGCTAGTGTCTTACGTGGACATGGGAGAGAAAGAAAATAGAAATTAGTCACTGGCAGATGGGACTCATATGTCAGAGTAAAGTAGGGAGAGGTTTATAGAAAAACTATTACAAATGCACACCTTTCGCGTCCAATAAATTTATTGGAAAAGCCCCTAAACGCAGGGAGAAGTCTTTGAGGGAACCCCAGATGCTCTTCCTCTCTTTCGGTTTATAGGGCTCAAATATAAAATCTCATCAACGAAGATGGATTGTGAGTGGATGACAATAGTTTTAACAGGCCAATACAATATTTGTCATTCCCGAAACAATAAGTGGAACTGTCGCAAACAGGAAGGGAGGGAGGGAGTACGGGTTACCAGACACGACCGTTACACGCTTCATTACAGCCTCACAGTTTACTGTCGCAAACAGCATCTAGTGGAAGAAGAAGTGGAGCTGCATGCGAGAGCGCAACTACTGCTGCCTGCAACAGCCTGTAGATGCAACGTGACACGGAGCACTGTGCGAGCACGCAGAGTCCACCACCACCTTGATCCGTTGGAAGAACAGCTCACCTCCACAAAACCAAGGCCAACCGAACATGGGAATTAAGAAACGAATTCGAAGCGTCCATTCCAGCTTCCTCTCACCTTCTCCTCACATGCAGGCGCACATCGGCACATGCACCGGCAGGCACCTGATCCTTTTTCCAGGTCAAACGCGCCACCAAGAACGCCATTGAATGCTAGTTATGACAGCCGGACACACAACGATCAGTTTCTTAATCTTAATCAGTAGGGACATGACAAATCTCCAGAACAATGGTTAATACTACTAGTACAACAGTTTACCTGACAAATCTGAACTGGAAAAATGTAGCTTCAGAAGGTACAACTATGCTTCTTTTTGCTCATGAGTAGCTTCTAAGTTGCCTCAGTTCTACTGGGACTATTCTATTGTAGAGTGCTCCGTACTTGTTATGCAAATCGCTATAGATTATGTATGAATGTTGCACAAAACTTTTTGAACCTCTCTCTCACAATTCAAGTCACAATCATGCAAGAATGTGTTTTAACTCTGCTATCTGTGCGTCAATTCCTCGATCGTAGTCGTAAAACAACGCAATTCCTGTAACTACAGTCAATCTGGAGATTCTGGACAAGCAAAGGGAAAAAATAAAGTAACACAAAGAAAAACAAATCCATCCTCTGTGTTTAAATTGCAAACTGAATTTCAAGAGGATGTGCAAAAATCAAATGCGGTTCAGGAATGGCTTCCGGCGCTGCTGCTCGGCTGCCACCCGCCGGCGGCCCAGAGCGGCGCCGCCCTCGTCCGCGCGAGCGGCAGCCTCTTCTCCGCAAGGGACGTGGCGCCGCTGCTGCCGAAGCTTCCTGACTGCGACTCCACGTCCCGGCGGTCCCGGTCGGCATCTTCGTTCCTGCTAGCCTCGGTCATAGCCGGCCACCTGAACGACACGGAGCGCCTCCCGCCGGCCAGTGCCCGGCCGTCCTCCTTCTTGGCGCCGCGCGCCATCCAGATCTTGGACACGGAGAAGCTGTCCTTGTTGCTCAGCCTCGCGTCGTCGCCGCGACGTGCTCCGTCGGGCGACGGCGCGGCGGCCTCTTTCACGGCCGCTTCCCACGCCCCTTTCTTGGCGACGTCGCTCCCGAAGTCGCACTCCGACAGCGCGTGCCGGCGCCGCGATCTCGGGGGTTTCTTGGCCGGCGTCTTGATGGCGACGCGGAGCGCCGCGTGGTCGTCCATGACGTACTCGTAGGATCCCATCGACAGGCACCTCCTCCGTCCGAGGTCGCCTCTGCTAGCGGTTTGGTCGGCGGCGAGATGCCCGGAACCGCCATTGCCGTCCATGCACCGGAGCTTGCCAAGCTTCACCTCGACGACCTCCTCTGCCTTTGGAGACGCCTCATTCTCATTGTCGTCTCTTCCACCCGGCGCCTCTGCGGCCGTGTCGGAGCGGCCGTCTGACTCGAGGACGAGCACCACCGGGCTGGACGCGGGCGAGAGGTCGGCGGCGAGGACGCTGCCGCGGCAGAGCGGGCAGGTGGAGTGGGAGAGCAGCCAGGCGTCGATGCAGGGCACGTGGAAGGCGTGGCCGCAGGTGGGCAGCAGCCGGAGCGCGTCGTCCATGGCGAACTCGCACAGGCACACCGCGCAGTCGAAGGGGTCGCCGCCGCCCTTGCGGTGGCCGGCGCCGGCGCCGAGGATGGCGCGGTAGACGAAGACGGGGAGCGCGTCGATGAAGGCCTGGTCGACGCCGGCGTCGTGGAGGTGGAACAGCTGCCGGAGCTGGCCCTGGAGCGCCGTGGGGCTGCTGCCGTCGACGTCCCCCGCGGCGACGCGCAGGCGGTGCCGCCGCGCGCGGCGCAGCCGGAGGATGTTCTGCACCAGCAGGTTGAGCAGGCCGAAGATGAAGAACACCATGGCGAGGATGGCTACGATGAGGAGCACGCCCGGGCTCAGCTTGTTCTGGATGGTGT
>CBMN010007558.1:0-10421 GCA_000582825.1 Hordeum pubiflorum | reverse complement strand
CCCGCGCGCACATGCCTTGTTAACATATTACAATGATCCAACCTCTAATAATTACAATTATGATATCCCTGATTTCCTCAAATGTACAAACCTATTAAAACTAGGTATCCCAAGGAAATATAAGCAGAGCAAAAGGGAGTATCTTTTTCAAAATTACTGTGGGAGCACTCTCTTTTTCATGTTTTTTTTCCCGCTTGGCAGAAGTTTGTACCGGCATTCTATGATGTCAGAACACTAGAGTAATTTTATGCTTTCCTTTACAGGCCCTCTCTTTGGTCAATTAGTAATTTCGTGTCAAGTAAGGTATACGAGCTGAATAATTTCCCGAAATTTTCACTGTATCCTGATCCGGAAGATGCTCGCCAGAGTAGTGAATGGGGAAAGTTTATGCATTTCCTTTGGCACAATCAGAGGGTAAATATATTTTTCCACTTCATGGGTATTCAGTTATTTACTCATTAGTACTATGGGAGATACAATATAGGCTATATTTTCTATCTTCAAATTACTCTTCGAAAAATGGGGATGTGGATGGTAGAGAAGGGCGGACACTATATTTCAACACTCCCCCTCATGTATAGGGTCGATGTAGGCTGCAAGATTTCTTTTACCAATAGTGCGTTGACCGGTCTTCAGCTCGAGACCTCTTGGCTCTGTTGGATGCACCAGCTAGTTCATCCAAAAGAATGAACTGCCAGAGAAGGGCTGGCAATATATTTCAACAGTTACCATCCTGTAAGATTACACCTCTATTGGTAGGGTGTGGCTATTGGATAGCTAGAGGCGTTAGGCATGGTTAAAGTAACAGGAGCGGTTGAGACAGAAAAGTAATGAAGGTGTGAGAAAGAGGGATGCAATACTGTTAGGAATGTTTAGTTTTCAATGAATGTAATTTAGAATTGAGGCAGGGTTCTTGCAGCCTGCAAGTTGAGCAGTTTGTATGTATTTTAATGCAATCTACTAGCTTTATTTTGTTGCATGTTAAGTGAAGGCCCTTGTTCTTTTCTTGTTTATCTTGTAGGCCGGTATTGTTAGACATGGGTCCTTCACCTTCCACATTCTTCCTGCTCAATCTGAAGAACGCCCTAACTACTCACATGCTGTGATCTTGTACGAGACTGAACAAAAAGATCCTGTAATCCGCAAAAGGAGGACCGGAATATCCGGTGAGAGTTTTGCTATATTACTTGGACAATAATGTATTGCTTGGGTTATTCATTATTAGTCCTTCACGAGTATATATTTTAGTCAGCCTGCTGTACTGTTTGTTTGCTTACTAGGGGAAGCTGACATCATGCCATTTCTTAAGAGTCGCATTTGCTGAGCTTTAGTTTTTACATTCTTTATGTGGATCATTACTTCATGTTGTTGAGGGAAGTTCTATACTTCTATCTATAGTTGGAGCTGCAGCTGTGCATCATCTTATGCCGTTGCTTGCTATTAGCTACTCCCTACTGCTGATCTGAATTGTTTTTTCTTATCAACTGTTTTTCACTTATTTGATGTTCCACCAGAGAAATCCAGCAAAAGCGAGGAGATCTGTGATAGTGTACCCAATCCAAGAGGGCTGAATGCCTCACATATACACCATGATCCAGAATCCTCACCATGTGAATCTGTTGAAGATGGTAATAGAATTTCAGATTCATTTGTGAAAAGGGGAACATCTACTCTTAGAAGAAATTTTGTCAGCACAGACCCAACTTATCTCCGAACACTCAGTCAGACACATGCTGGCTGGATCTTTGGAGCAATAGCAGAGCTCATTGACAACTCCAGAGACGCTGGTGCATCCAGGTACCTATGACTTCAACATGCTAAACTCCAGAGACGTTTGTTTATTTTTTAAATTATTTTTAGGTACAGTCTGTCAACCCGGGATTATAGATCATGTTGCATTATGTAACCTTAGTTATTCAATATATTATCTAGTAATTTTGGTAATAGATATTTCAATGTCTCCAAGGAAGAGGTTTTCAACCTTTTAATCCCAATCTAAGCTTTATTTTTACCGTATCATTAATTCATTATGCTTCTCTTCCAGGTGAATATGTACTCTCTCCTTAGAGAAATACAAGAGCGTTTAGATCACTATTTTAATGATCTAAATGCTCTTATATTTCTTTACAGGGGGAGTACAAAATATGCTGCTTTTATTTGTAATTAAAATTAATGTTACCTGTAGTAATACATTTTCTGAACATTCCTCACTGAGATAGCTTTTGACTGGAGTTATTCCTGTTGTTTTATTGCATTGACTGCTTATTCTTGTTGCACTCCATTCTTCTGCAAGGTTGGATATTTTCATCCAAACTATGTTTTCGAAGAAAGCAGCAGGCAAAGTTCCTGTTTTATCTGTGATTGATGATGGGCGTGGCATGACTTACCCTGAAATGATGAGAATGATCTCATTTGGTCATAAACGACCAAATGAAAATTGCAATGATCAGATTGGGAGGTTTGGAATTGGATTTAAGGTAAATATCCATCATAAAAACAGTTGTAGAAGGTCTTCGTATCTTTCTGCATAATACTTGATTCCCCTCTTCTTTAAACCTAGCTTTTTGAGTCGCTCGACTAGTCGATGAGTCGCAACAAAAAGGTCGACTCAACTTAGTGTCGACTCGAAAAGCGAGTCATGACTAGTCGCAACTACAGGCTCGACTCTTTCCGAGTCGCTACCCCTGAGCGACTCGCATGAGTCGCGACTCGAAAACCTTGCTGCCCTCTGCATTGTTTTACCCCTAGATTTATGGAGGTTAAACCATACCTCTCCAGCCTTTGCTTGTGCTCTAAATACTTCATTACATTTTGTAACTACATGCTTTACGCATGTCTGCAGTCTTCTTGAATCAAATTGGGTGCTGTTTTGTAGACTGGTGCAATGAAACTTGGGAAAGATGCAGTTGTGCTTACCCAAACTTCAACATCCAGATCAGTGTCCTTTCTATCCCAGTCTTTTAATGAAAATAAAGATGTAAGCAGTGCTCTACTTTTTTACTCCTTCTCTACTATCATGTTAAGGTTATAATAGTATGATTTGCTACAGAATCTTGAGATCCCTGTGGTGACCTATCGCAAGGAAGGACAATACATGGAAGTTGATTTGAGTGTCCAGTCTGAAGCTACTGCAGAATATAACCTTAATGCTATCAAGGAATTCTCTCCCTTTAATGAGTATTTCATCGGAGAAAAGCTAGGTTTATTTGGTGAAGAGGGTACTGGAACACAGATTTATGTATGGAATTTAGATAGGTGGGGTAAAGACTACACCTTGGACTGGAATTCAGGGAGGCCTGATGAAAACCCCACTGACAAAGGTCATGGAGACATATTAATCCGGTCAAAAAGAGTCAGATCACGCCCAGGACAAACAAGTAAAAAGGTGTGTGTTGTACTTTTGCTTTTGACACGAGATAAACTTCTAGGCTCAATTCAAGATAAATGAATTTTATATTTATAGCTTTAGAGTTGATATTTAGGGGCTTAATGAGCTTGTAGTGACATAGCCTTCACACACATTCAGTACTCTCTAATGCCATGCATGACTTTGTGATGTCGAACTTGTCTTCTTAATTTCGTTTTTCTGGTCATGCACTTTGCTTTAGGGAAATGCTAAAAACGTGGCTTGGCTTGACTTGTTGATTAATGATATTATGTAGGTTCCATTGGACTATTCACTTCACTCTTATCTGGAAGTTATCTTCCGGAATCCTCGAATGAAAATCACAGTGCAAGGGTCTCAGGTAAATGTACATGTCATATAAATGTTGGTTTCCATGTGACATTCTCCCATCTTTATGTTGTTGGGGCACAATATATCCCTGTTTACAGTTTATGTTGTTTCTAGGTCAAAGCACGCCCTTTGGACAAGAGCCTTAACACGACTAAAGTGATTTCTGGTGACATTGCGGGAAGGAATATTGAGTTGACTATTGGAATGAGCAAAGTAGAATGGGAAAGAACAAACTGTGGGGTTTTCTTGTATTGGCGTGGTCGATTAATAGAGGTGGGATTAGCTGACATTGTATTAAATGACTAACTTGGCCATCCTCAGCTAGCTATAAATGCCTGTTTGTCCAACCACCTTTTTGCCTATTTTATTGTTTGGCCAACTGACTTTTCTTTGTTTCGTGGCTATTACACAGTATATATATATATATTAAAACAAGTTAAGCTACCACAAACTGAGCCTTTGTCGTGTTCATAGGCTTTGTGCTTTTACTCCATTAGAGTACACCTTTTGCATTGCATGCTGGGGTGGGTAGGAGTGTGGAGTTAACCCCGTGTGTGTTGAGCATTGAAAACTATATTGAATGTAATAGCTAGCTGCAGGAACTAGGTTGAGCCTTTTCATGTTCAGTGTATTAGTTGTACCTTACAAACAAAATGTTTGTTTCGTTGCAGGAAGCCATTTGCACCTTAAACAATTTAACACGTATTTTACACTTTACAGTACTTCCATACCTTCAGTGTGAATATTCTTTGCCTCTACACATGTGCATGCTTTTTCTGACATTTGATTTTTGTGTTTCTTCTCAGTCTTACAAACGAGTTGGAGGTCAAATGCATAATGCTGACACGGGACGTGGAGTAATAGGAGTTGCAGATATTACAGAACTCGTTGTATGGTTCATAATATCTTGGCTTTGGTAGGGATGTTGTTCAGTTCCATCTTGTTTGAATAAACTTCTCCATTTATCCTGCAGGATGATGAAGATGGCAATTCATGGGTTCTTAACAGCAAACAAGGGTTTCAAGATTGTGAAATGTATGCTGAGCTGGAGGAATGGCTGGGTAGCAGTATGGATGAATACTGGGAGACAAATTTTGACAATGTAGAATTGGTATGAATTTAGACATAGTTTATATTGGGAAATATCTTGTCAGGCATATCTGGTCACGAACTGCTTTATGAAATATTTTTGCATTGGATTTGGCAACAGACAAGTAGATAGCAACACTTCAACATTGATAGATTTGGACATAACTGATCATACATGTTGAGAAAAAAACTACTGTCTGTTTCATTTTGCATTTATTTGATAACATCTTATAGGAAAATATTAACCATAGCGAGTAGGAATGGAAATATGGTAGACTTTCAACGGGGTGAAGTCCCCATCTCGTATCATCATGGTATGTAGACAAAAAAATAATTTTAGTTATTATGAGTTGGTAAGCTACTTACCTTCTGTAACTATATATGGTGATGGATGTATAGATATCAGTATGATGTATGCAACTTTCTCTTTGCAGAATATATGTACTTTACTGCGGAAAACATATTTACATGTATATAATCAATCATGCTGCTAGGGATGTAGTAGTGGGGTAAGGGATCGGGGTTGCTCTTCAATCCTTTTTTCTGTTAGTGATCAGGAGCCAAATGTTTATTATCCAAGAACTAAGTTATGACGGTGGTACCTTTAAGGTTTGCCTGTACAATTCTGGAAGATTATGTTTGCTGTATTTAGAAGTGTTACTCACTCTACAACTTTCTTTATCCAGGGAAAAGTGGCCGGCCGCTGCAAGCCTGATCATGAATGGGTTCAGTGTTATGGCTGTCGTAAATGGAGATTGTTGACTACCGGCTTTGATACGGAGTCTCTACCAGATCAATGGTTTGTATCTGGCAATCATACCCCACATCATGCATGATAAGCTATTTTTTACCTTGTACAGGATAAGCGTAGTTGATGAACTGTAGTGATTTTATAATTTGAAAGGAATTCTTTTGAGTGTCCCCCATCATAGCCGGGCAAAATTTGGAGCCTGCAGTTTGCAACAATATCAATTGCAATTTCCTGACTAGGAGGATTTGACTTCTGTGACTAGGATTTGACTCTATACAAAATAAAATAAAATCCTGGGGTTCATCCAGGACCCTAAACCCTAAATCTGGTAGCATGTATATTATTTTTATTTCTGTTCATACAGGAATTGACTCAGTATTCAGTAGCAAATCTCAAGCACATAATGATTAAAAATTCAGTAACATGCCAGTTTGACTCTCTATGCTAACCAATTACTGTTCAAATTTTGGTCCAAGTTTAAAATTTTCTGTTTCTTGTTGGAACTGCAAACTAGAATGAAAAATAGAGTTCAAAAACATGAAAATAATAAGTTTCATGTCAATCATGTCTGACACAACACTAGGAATAACTATTTTACACTCACATATCATGATTTATTGTTATTGGAGTGTCTTCTTGAATACTTCATCTTGCTGGTTCATCATGTGCTTACTGGATGATTGTTCATGTTGCATTTAAATTTTGTAATCATCAGCTAATAATATTTGTGCCAAGATTCAGAACTCTATTCACTAATAAGTGCAAATACTAATATTCTTGTATCATCACAATTCTAAGGGTTTAAGAAACATACAGTAACTTAAATATCTTGGTTCTGTAAAATTTATATACAGGATAGCCTCTTTCCTTCTTTTCTTTCGACAGGTCTGAAGTTTTGACACCTGAAATTTCAGGTTTTGCTTGATGCCACCCTTCAATGGGAAATGTACGATACCAGAGCAACAAATGGGCCATGGTTCCATAACCATAGGCGAGAAAAGATCCGGTAATGTTGCCCGCAATAGGATTACCCAGCGGGAAGCTACAGCTAAGGTCGATACAAACAAAATAGGGAACAGTGAGTTCAGTCAGGATGAAGATGTGAAGGTAACTACAAATCTAAGGATTATATACATGCCATATTTTTTGAAGGTCAATTCATGAGAAGTAAATAACTTAATTGTGTTTTGTGCGCAGAATGTAAAGCTAATCCCAACAATTGTCAACAAGCGAAAGAATACTTCCAACGGCACGAACAGCATCGAAGGTATGCATGCGCTGTGTAGACAAAATAGAAACGCTGGAAAGTAACAAGATTTGGGAAACCCTCTAAGCTTAGCATCTGACTTCCTTACACGCACTACCAATGGGCTTGCCAGATGATTTGGACAGCAATTCCTCGCAAACCGAGTCTGTTGGTCCTCTCCATGTTTTGAAGAGGATACGGAGGGGTGGCGCAAGAAGTTGCAAGACGTGATGATGAATGACAATGCACGGTAAAATTTTGTGCTTTTGTTTATCTTTCTGCGGATGATAGATTTTGGTCAACTTGCAACTCTTCTGTTTTTTTATCTGCCTGATGCCCCTGATAAATATTTTATATTTTACAGGCAGCAAAGTTTCTTTCTTGGAAGTGTTCCTGGGGTGCTGCAGCAGTTAGATCATGATCGTTCGGCTTAGACAAACTCCAGTAGTTAACCAAATTCGTTTCTGTAGATAGCTTCCGTGGCGGTGAAACTAGTGTATCTGCCAAATGTGGAGAAGTGGGATCGAAGCTAACCAAATTTGTGTGTAACTAGTGTCTGTCGGTTTATCCTTGTTAGATTATAACTCCCGTGGCATTCATGTTTGTGCAACCGTATTCACACAGTGGGCCAAGTCGGAGGTTTAGGCATTGTTTGGAAATCACCCGCTCCCGGAATCTGCGAAGCGGGGAAAGTGCAACTCTCCCATTTTGAACTGCAGCTCCACCAACTCCGCTTCCGGAGTTGTGAAGCGGAGCGAACAGCTCCTTAGCTTATCGTCTGAAAAGATACAGGGTGATGTCTCTACAACTGCAGCAGGTGTCTCGAGGGAATTCTGAACTTGAAGTTTTTGTGTTTGCTATTGGCAAGGTGCCTGAATTTGTAACTCGGGCCGATCGATTTCTGGAGCGCAGCCGTGAGGCGCAGACGGGGCTGCTGAAGATGGCGAGGCCTTGGCAGGGAGTGCCAGAGCCGGGGACGCAGCAATTTTTTTTGTAAGAGGAGTTGAAAGTTGAAAGTTGGCCGGCGTGGGCAGGAGGATGAGGATGCGCACCAGCCTTTGGATTTCAATCCAACGGCTGGGAAATAGACTGGCGTGGTTATTCAAGGCAATTTACAAATAAGTACGCCATAAAGTTGAATAATCATATTGAACGTGTGTCGCGGGCAGAGCGAAAACCATTGACGTTCTTGGGTCACGGCATTTTAGAAACCCTTGTAGTTCTAATTACAGTCGTTGGAGCTTGCAGCCCCCTGTCACCTACTCGAGAAACTGCTTGCCTGCAAACGTTTGCGCAAACATCCAGTCCGAAGGCGCGACGTTATACATGGTGATCGTCCTCCCCTTTCCTCCGGTGACCTCGAACGACAGCGGCTGGCCTCGCAGGTCTGCGTCGCACTGCCAGTTCTGCCCCCAGTTCCTCCCCATTGGTATCCACCCCGTCTTTGACCCCTTCACCTTCACGGCGTCGACCTCGCCGTCGGCTGCCACGTTGGTGATCAGCACCTGGAGGAAGTTGGGGCCGCCGGTGATGGTGAAACGAATGCCGCCGGCCCTGTCACAGCTCACCCTGCAAAACCATCGTCAATGGCTGGTCACGATCAGATGCTGCGTGATTCATGCATGATTATCGAATTGGACATTATCTTAATCTTATCATGGACTATACGACTATAAAGGATACTTGTGTTTACTACTGCTGGGACATACTCATAGCATTGGACTGAAACTGTGGAAGTACTCATGATTAGCACACACAAGTCAGATTCAAAAAAGAAGAAAGCGTCGGTGATTAAAGCTGCCCTTTCCTCAGCAGCCTCTCATCAGCCCTGATACTTTCTACCCGGCAGTCCACAATGCAAAGTGGCTTCAGACATGTTCCGCATATTCTATGATCCATTTGTAATCATGAGAATTCAGACATCATTCTGAAATTCTGCAAAAGCAGGCTAAAAGAACTACTCCAGATGCACAACTCAAGAACGATAGTGCCATGCTTTATCTACAACAGATGCACAACTCAAGAATGATAGTGCCATACTTTTGCACATTTATTTTCACAAGCCAGCTAGCTGCAGGATCAGTGATAAACCAAATGGGATCAATATTGCAGTACTGACAAGTTGATGAACTGTTTGTTACCTTCGGAACTGCACCTGGACAATGTCAGCCTTGGCCTTGGCGATCCGGAGGAAGGCGGCCTCGGTCACCTCCAGGTGCTCCTTGGGGAAGTTGCACCAGCCGCCGTAGTCGTCGGCGAGGCCGAAGTTGGGGGCGCAGAAGTCGGTCGCCGTCACGACGACCGTGGGGCTGCCCCGGAGGCAATAGAGGATGTTGTTCACGCACCGGAGCTCGTAGCAGCCGCCGCAGGCGCTCCCCCGCCCGAACAGCGCACCGCTCAGGCCGGCCGTGTACCTCCCGTATCTGAATATGTCCAGGTCCCCGTACCCGCAAGCGCCGCCACCTTTGGAGTTTCAAGCAGCCATTGCATCAGAATTCAGACCACACAATTTTTCGTTTCTTCAGTAACATGAAACAGAGCAAGGATTGGCACTGAGCACGGGATGGAATTAAAAGAAGAAATTGAGCATACGGGTCTTCAGGATTCAGAGAGTATATTTTGGTGGATCTTCGTGAAGGTACACTGAAGGTGGGGAGGGACAACGGAGTCGATTTCAGTGAAGCAATTACTGTGAAGGTACACTGACTTGAGTGCAGGCAATGACAGCAAGAAGAGGCCATGTTGTACTGGCCTGGCCCTCATGTTAGGATTGTCAAAGCATTCAATGTGCCTTACTCCCACTTCTTACGCAAAGGTCAAGAATTTGGTTTACAGACGCTTTATAGTTAGTAAACAGAAAAGGGAAAGTTGCACTACTGCTCTACTCCATTATTGGTTTTCTTTCGGCTGATTAGGATAGCATTGGTGCCAAAAGAAGTTTTTTTATTAAGTAATCATACAGAAAATGTTGATGGTAAGGACAGCATTAGCGTCAACACCGCACTAAAATTATCTATCAAAGAAACCCATTTGCACCCTTTCACAAATCACAATAAAATACACTAGAACATTTCTAGTATCATCTACTGAACATCCATGGAATGTTCAGTTAATCAGTTCCAAGAGTCAAAAATGCATCTCTCAATGGGTAGCAGAGTAAAAGGGAACAACTTCCAAGAGCAAATCTGCACATCTGCTTTCTATGGCGACCTCCCAGTGGCATTTCTCAGCCCAACATGCCGGATCTACCAAATACCACACCAACATCTCATCTTCGCAAACAGCATTCACCATCTCCAATCTCCGTTCAGAGAAGATGCACAAGGAAAGAAAGGGGGAGAGGAAGACACATTCCCTTCCCTTTCCTTCCTGCCTGATGTTCTTGATGCCGCTGCTGATGAAAAAGGATGAATAAAAACGCACGAGTGCATAGATACATACCGTCGTTGAGCGGGTGGCCCTGGGACTCCTTGATGTAGGTTGCCGTGCCCAGCCTCCAGTCCTCGTACCCGCCATTGCCCGCCAGCCTCACGCCGCCGCCGACCCTGACCTCAGAGACCACCAGCAGCAAGGAGAGCAGGAGCAGCGAGCCCATCATG